>JAJHUR010000295.1:0-38324 GCA_027495735.1 Lutjanus campechanus
GTTTACATTGTCGGGAGACAGAAGCTCGCGTCTTCGCAGCTGTCAGCTGATTCAAACTATTGATCAGGCCAATATAACAGAACGTGCGTTAACGCGCATTAAAAAAATTAGCGTTAAAAGGAATTTGCATTAACTTTGACGGCCCTGGTAAAAAACAAACGTTACAAATTCTCCCTGCTAACCTGGTTACTTCTTTATATCGCGGTAGGCCGGTATGGTCAAAATCTCTACCGTTGGCCAAATTCATATCATTTCTTCCGTTATACCGCCTATACTGCCCACCCCTAGTACATCCAATAACCCTAAGTAACAAACCACAACATTCCTCCTGTCAGGAATTTACTCTCCCAAACCACAATACACACACACACACACACACACACACACACACACACAAACACACATCTTACCAAAGTTAGTGTCCTCTCCGAGCTCCCGTCCATACTTGCCCATACACTCCCCTAGCAGCCCCTCGGCCTGAGGGTAGCCTGGATTCTTCACCTGACCTCGGATCTTAGACATGGTGTTCAACATGGACAGTTTGGCCCGTGATGCTGCAGAAAGGAATCAAGAAATTGATTTCATCAAAGAGTTCACACGGTTTAAATAAACACATGAAAACAGGTTTTCTT
Source organism: Lutjanus campechanus (assembly GCA_027495735.1). Lineage (NCBI taxonomy): Eukaryota > Metazoa > Chordata > Actinopteri > Lutjaniformes > Lutjanidae > Lutjanus > Lutjanus campechanus. The sequence continues at coordinate 633 of JAJHUR010000295.1, forward strand.
CTCACCTGGGTTTGGCTGAAGGTACTCTGATGTTTTGGAGATTACCTCCACTACTGCTTTACTGGTCACATCTACTTTCTACAAAACACAGCAAACACACAATCACATCACAAGTGTACAGCAGAGCTACTGTGACACGCAATGTTTGAATAACAACTTGGAATGTCAGCAAAAATGCTGTAATATGACTTTGCAGAGTTGACGTCTTACATGCAGGAACATGGGAAATATTTGATTGGTAACTTTTTACTGATTCATGTACTGCACATCAATTTCTTTGCTCATATGTAATTTGCAATACAGCATTAAGCTGTAACATTAGTTGCTGTCCAATTAAGAGTGACCTAGATTAGCTAGATTAGTCAGAGTTAAATTAGTTAAGTTAATAATTAGTATTTACCTTGATAAAAAGTCAGGTAAAACAATATTTTAGTGGTTTTAGGGAATTTCTGGTGCAGCAACAAGTCTAGGAGAAAATCACTTTGTGATATAAATCTTCAACCTGATTCATCCTACTAGTATCAGCCAACCAATACCCACTCTGATGCTACGTACAACAAAAACAACCCTATCCTACCCTTTGCACCGTCCATGTTGTTTCCACATTATGACTCAAAAGCTCATAAACACACTGAAGCCGGAAGAACAGCTTTCCAACTCAGGAAATGGGACCATCCAAAGCATGCAGCAATATTCACATTGTTGATGACACACAAAATCAAAAATGTTAACTTACTCAAATGAGTGATTGGTCTTTAACAAGTCAGAAAATAATAGAAAATATGAATCATGTTTTCCCAGAGCCCAATGCGTCCTCTACACATAGCTTGTTTTGTTCAAAAAAGACATTCAATTTACTATAATATTGGAAAACTAGCAAAGATTCACATTTGAGAGACTGGAAACAGTGAATTTTGGAATTTTTGCTTAAGAAATGACAATTATCAAGGGTTATTATTGATCAAAAGGTTGCGGATTGATTTTCTGTCCTTTAACTAAATGATTAACAGACTTATCGTTTTGCATCCAATTCAAACTAGGGGTGTAGGGATGTGAGAAATTAACGATACACTTGAGAATTGTGATATTATATTTTGAGATACTGTAAAAACACCATATTGCAACATTGTAAACAAATGCAAAGTTCCTGGCAGTGGTTCATTTTGTGTTGTGTCTAAACCCCCGACCACTAGATAGCAGTGTTATTATCAATCTTCACAGTTCCGATTACATAAAAAAAATAAGCTTTTTAGTTTAGATTCTATGCCTATGATGGTGTGTTCTTCATACTATGAGATTTTTTTGAAAAACAGCACAACAGGATTGCAATATATTTGCAACACCTGTATTGTGATTAGTATTGTATCACCAGATTCTTGCCAATACACAACCTTAATGCAAACCTAATAGCAATGAGTTTTTCATGTCATCCACACAGCTTTCAGTGGTCTCATAACCTTTGAGGGCAAAAATTTTTCTAAACCAACAGAGGATGATGTAATACTTTAAATGAGGTGTAAACATCAGCACCGGAAGTCCCACAGACTTTGTTTGTATACTGTGTGTTAAACCAGCCAGGCCTACAGCTTTGGACAAAGATGTTTCTCTTTTAAGACCAGAGAAAGATGCCTCTCTTACCCGTTCCAAGTCTCTGAAGTCATCATCTAGTTTAGTACCTTCAGCACCTCCAACTTTCTCACTAACCATCTAGAGGGAGAGAGAGAGAGAAAGGGAGACAAAAAGAGAGGGAGGCAGAGGACATAGAGTGCAGATTAATTAATGTTGCTCACACGGTTTTGATTTGAGTGGGGAACAAGCTGAAGCTCATCTCTAATTTACACAAATGTCAGCTCTGTAATGAATATTACTCTTAGCAAAATATATGTGTGGAGCACTGTATATTGTATGTCTAGTGTTGCACAACACACAACACAAAATTTGAATTCAGAATAACAGATAACAGTGTAGAGATCTTTTGGTGTGTAGAAATCACACAAAGAACACCAGCACAGTTTTACGCAATCGCTTTTGTTTACAGTTTGCAGGCTGAAAAAATGTTGGAACAGATAAAACCATCACTTTTATTTCAATAAAGACAATATGCTACAACTTAAGTAGACTAAAACATGTTGATTGAAAGCATATGAATTTCCAAGTGAGATCTCACAGCATGTTTTTAGGCCACAGACAAAATGGAATACAGTTCCTTTCCTGTGCATGTACAGTGCGAGTATTTTTGTACATCCTTCTTGGCTAATTACTGAAATTGGGAGCACGGTTTGCGCTTTTTCAGACATAGGTCAGTCACAGAGAGCTGGAAAATAACAGTTACTGTGCTTTATAATGAGTCAGTACTGCTGTGACTTCAAGATGGTTAAAACCCTGACTGCTGTGTCCATGAGCTGCACGGCTCCATATCTGAGTTCCTCCAAGTGGAATGAATGGGCAGAAAAACAACTCCAATCACCACTGGTAAGATAATGAAAATGGTGTGCAACAACAGTGCCTGGCTTCAGGGTAACTTGTAGACTCATTATTCTGCAAAGACAAAAGCAAACCACAATAACTACTTTGTGTTTTACCTTAATTCCAGTCAGTTTACTCACAATACCTTTGCAGCAATAAAACTGGTGTCACACCACGATGTAATGAAACCAAGGTTTGAGGGAACTTGTAACAGCCCTGAGGGAAGATCTAACAGCTCTGATGTTAATGTTTAATTATTTCACCCTGAAGTATTAACAAGCCAAGCATTTCACACTGTCTGGACAGTTAATGAAAAACTGCAAGTGAGGCCCTGAGAAAGGAATAAATCATTTAGAAATGCAGTAAGATTTAAATTTTATTGTCTGTAATACAAATGTTCCTGAAGACTTTGAGATGACATTATTATTTTCCTAAAATACCACAATGTGAATGTGAACAATATGAGTGATTCCTTCCACAGTTACATATGATTAGCTTTTAGACAACTATATATGAACTGGTGTATTAGACATACAAATAAAGATTCAGCGATCGATCAGCTTGTGGCCAGATTCGGACGGTTTTCAGCTTGATTGACCATGACCAGTGACTGGCCAATCAGAGTCAGATAAGGCTGGGAAATAAATTGATATTATATCAACATCATGATATAGACTAGATATATTCTTACTTATTAGATGTCGTGATATGGCATAAATGTTATCTTTTCATGGTTTTAAAGGCTGCATTACAGTAAAGTGATGTAATTTTCTGAACTTACCAAGACTGTTCTAGCTGCTCTATTAGTTGTTTTTACCCACTTAGCCATTGTATTCACATTTCTGATTATTATTTATCAAAAACCTCATAGTGTTCATATTTTGTGAAAGCACCAACTGTCATCTGTACAATATTCAAAGTATTAATATTGAGGAATTTGATCAAATATATTGTGATATTTGAGGTTATCCATATCGCCCAGCCCTTCATGTCACACACATAGCGACACTGACAGTAACATCACAGCAACACACACGCACATGCTAGCATGTCGTCACTGTGACTGAAGAAGACACAAAGCTCTCAATGTGCACTACCTGTAAAGTAAAAGTAAGCCGTGGAGAACAACAAACCTAACCAGACACTTACAAATCAATCAACCCCTGAACATGCCCAATTTGAGGAAGTTAGCAAAAAGCAAAGTGGCTAAAACTAAAGCTGGTGAGAGCGCAGAAATAACCACAAACTAGCAGACTCTGCTTGAGGATGCTATTAGTTATAGTTCTGAGAAAGAAAGAAAATTGGAATTGGCCAAAATCAGATTCGGCAGGTTAGACTATGAAAATTGTACAACTGCAAGTTTATTTACATAGCCCAATATTACAAATCACAATTTGCCTCAGTGGACTTTAAAATCTGTACGGTTTCCTCCGTCAAAGTCGCTCATCTGTGACAGCAGTTTGAGTCACTTCCTACATGACTCAAACTACCGTTGGTGACCATATTGTAATTACTGGAATTAACAAGACTTTTTGTTTCTGAGGAAATATTACGTGGGTGAGTGAACAATAGTGTTGATTCGTAGTCACAGAGTTTGACATCAGAACTTTAAGAAAGCAGATTTAATAACTACAGTTTTCCAAACAAAAAATGAAAGACATACTCGTTGCTCTAACTTTGCCCCCTCAGCAGCGGCAGACAGACTTTTGCTGCACAATCTGTGATCTTCAAATCATACTGCAGAATCTCTGCTGTATGCAGAAAGCACATGACAGGGGGCCTAGAGGGATTCGGGTCATAAGTAAAGACGGCCTCAACTATCAGCCTACTCCGCAGTTGATTCTTCATTTTAGAGAAAAGATTGCTGTCTGCATTACTTAAGTTTTACTATCTGATATTTCTCTGCACCCTATACTTTTTTAGTGGGGAAGAATTGTTTTTGTAGTAAGCCACTAAACTTTAGACTTTAGTCTTTTCCTCATTTTACTAAGTAGAAAAGTGAATTTAGGGAGCTAATAATTTGCCACTAAGTCCTGTTGTATTTTTTGTTCTGCTAATAAAAACATCAGGCTCTCCTGTCAGTGTAACATTACTATTTACATGAACACAGGCTCAAAGGAACAGAGCCCAAAAATATCCACAAAAGGTTATCATCTGGAAGTTTTGGTATAAACATGCAGAGAGCTACATAGAGGGATCAGCCTATAACACCTAGCCTTTTCAGCATAATGACTGGGCATTTAAGCTACTGGTGGTTAGTTAAATGCCAGTGCATTATCACAAAGCCAAGCTCAAGATCTTGTTTGGCTTAAGGTGACCTGAAGTTCAGAAAGCTGACTTACACAGAGGCCTGGATATCAAATGAGTACCAAGAGAAAGAGGGAAAGTGGAAGCCTAATGTAGATTGTTTACTAATGTAGCATGTTAAAAAAAATCAGCTAGGTTATTTCTCTTACATGACGCACTTGTCTATTTGACATGCTATTGTTAAAGCCATCCTATGTAATAAAAATATTTTAAGGGCAGAATTAAAAGGTAAAAAGAAATCTTGTTTTACAGATACAACATTGTGTCTAGAAAACTAGATCAGTATGGTTAGAGATCAAAGCTAGACATAAAAAGAGAGCTCTGGCTCACCTCAATTTCTGTGCAAACCACATTTCAAGAGGAAATTACGTTACTGTGATCAGATGTAAAAAATTAAAGGTGTGACAGAAATTCACATTCTCTGGTGGAACATAAGAAGCATTTTAACACATAAATGAAGCTTAGTGAGTTCAAACAGGAAGACAATTCAATTAGTTTTTTAAAATCATCTTTCATACGCACAGGGGTCAATCACCGTAGTCTTTCATGAGCATTGCCAGTACCTGTATTATGGCTCAATCTAGATTAAGAATAATAATTTCCCTGATTTATACAGGAATTATATTACAGACTGATTATCACTCTTATTAAGTGGGGCTTAATCCAAGATGAAGTCTGCACCAAACTCTAATCCTCTTATTATCAACAGCCGTTAACTAATCTCTCCTGATTGAACTGTGTCTTAACACGCAATATAATGAGCATGATAGGCCAGAAACAGTAAGACCAGTTTCAGACCAACTTCAGCGTGCTTGAAAATACATAGCTCTCTTATTCATTTCAAGCAGACTGGTTGACAGATACAGCGTGGGTGCTGACTGTGAGGGCTCTGGCAAAGCAACGCGAAAAAGTTGAACCAGACTCTACTTTTAATGCAACCTACCCTGACGTCAAGGTGTTGTATAGGCCAATCGGTACTTGCAAGCACGCATTAGTCCAGGTGGATTATTTTGTAATGTGAATGCAGTATTTCTCCTGTTTTCCTCTAAGTCGCTGTGAAAGATAAGTAGTTACCAGTGTTCCAACTTTTTAGAGTTTCTGTCTATGAGACTTAGAAACATTTGTGCTGTGTTTTGATGTCTAATAAACCTTTAAACATGTTCGTCTATTACGCCAACTGGATTTCCTAAATTGTCTCACCAGTGCCTTAAACAACCCGTGCCAAAAACACAGTCCCCTGTGGTGATTTAACACAGGGCTGATTTCTGTCTAAATCCCAGTTAAGTGCAATACTTGCCAAGTGCATCTCTTTTGAGAAGGACTGTGCAGTGGTTCTCAATGTCTTGTAAGTTACATCTTCCTATTAATTGTCTTTTTTACTGTTGATGTTACAAGTTTATGTCATAAAAATAACCACTGGATATCACATTTTATACTACGGCTACTCTAATTCTTTAAACTGGTTGGCTGGCGGTATTTTCATGTCATCGATATGCATACCTGCACACTCTGTAGGTGTTTGTTTACCATTGTTTGTGCTAATATTAAACTCAAGGTAAGGACAGCAATAGCGAAGCTTAAAAAGCTTGGAGCCAGTGTTATTTGTGTAATCAATAATTTTAAAAAAAATTTAACCTGTTGGATAACCAGCTGGCTTAATGTCAGCTGGTTCTTTTCATCTGTGTCACCCATTACAAGCATAAACACACATTTTGTTTGGTATCCCTTACACAACCTTTTGATGTCCTCCATATATGCATAACTATACTCTAGCCTGTTGGATATTGTCTAAATCTGTCATCTCCTTACAGGATTAACCATTATTCCTACTGTCACACCTAGAACTTCTATGAATGTTATTTTGTTCGTGCTGTAATTAAGTCTGACATTTCAGGTTTCAAAATTGCGAGTTTTTCAGAAAAACAAGGACGGACAGACAGTAAAAGAGAAAAACAAGGACGCTGGAGCTACAAAGCACAGAAATCATTTCCACAGCCAACTTCCTGCATGCCTCCAGTGTAGAAAATCAGAGCTATGTCAAGTGTTATTGACTCTCAGAAAGTTTTGGCAAGAAAAGCAGCTGCATTGCAGTCAAATAAAGGGAAAGTCTTTCCCCACCTCCTTCTCTGCATCACTCCTTGGCTCAGTTTCTTTGGCACTACTCTACTTAATACACCTCAAACACCTTTAGCATTACAGTAACAGTCCTAACATGACAGCTTCTAAACTGTGTTATTTTACCTTACAACCAACCCAACAGGGATCTGACTCTGTTCCTGACAGGAAGCTGGTGCAGAAACCAAATGTCTTTCCTGCTTAGATCAGCAGGGGTTGGAAAAAAAGAGACTCAAAAATCCTTTTAATCGTCCCCGCCCATGACTAAGAGAGCTGGCCAAAATTAAAAACACTCACATCAAGGTCTAAAAGACTTAGAATTTTATATGCCCATTGCACGGCACTGGCTTTTGTAATGCAATGGCATGTCAGATGTCTCAACTCAAGTGCCCTAAATATTGATGTGGCTCGCTAAACAAAAGACTCACAAAAAACACAGCTGGAAAATGGGTAACTGGGTCTACACTCCAAAGAAGCACCGAAACCTGATGTTCAGGTTACACTGCCACATAAATGCAAAAGGTGTCTCTGAGGATGCCCAAAACTGTTCATTTAGATGTGTCAATCCTTTCTTTGTTGATATTGTAGGACTTTTTCATGTGTTGTTTTCCTTTACTCTTAGAGCTCTGAGTCACCCGGAGAGTCCCTCAGGCAAACACAGCTAGCTAATGTTTACCAGAGGATGTTTACTGAATCTGAAATGATACACTGCCGAGTTAACAGCAAAAAAAAAATAAAAATAAAAAATTGAAAAAGGCTCCCAGTAAACTGTTAACAGCATGGTAACTCTACTTAGCATGATCCAAAGTTAGTTCCAACTAACGTTAATGCAAAACATGTCCGAATGGGGATATTTTTCTCCCAGGATTGCGAAGGTATGTCCCGGCCCACTCTGGTTCTGGTTGGCTTCCTTGTTATTCTTACCCTCACCTAACCAATCACACCCCTCAAGCCTAAACCTGCGACAAGTACTACCCAATCAGAGTCAGTGTAGGGCGGGTCATAACTTTGCCATCCTGGGAAGAAAACACCTCCCATAGATGCTCATTAACTTTAGCGCTAGTTAGCTGTAAAGAAACACAAGGCTGCCAACTAAAACAAAATGAACAGTGGCATTTCTACATATTGACCCAAAATGTTTCTAACATAAGCCTCCTGTTGTCACAACGATAAGCATTATTAAGCTCAAGTTAGCCAACTATAAACCGCTAGCTAACAATGCTAAATGAGGCTAGCTGCTAACGATACATGACAGTTGCTAGCTTAAAGAAAAGTTTTGCAAACCTGGCTGGCTTTATAAAACTGCTTCTTCAAGCCCGCTACAGACATCTTGAACCCCGGCTGTCTTCAATTTTCCGACGAAGGTGTAAATAGGTCACGATATAACTAAAGTTAGAGATATAGTTTGTTAGAAAAGGGGCCAGTGCAGTAAAAATGTTTAGGAGGAATCATAGGACTGCACAGCCGTCACTCCGAGTCGAGACACGCCAACTGACCACGTCCACGTCGAGGGTGATTCTTCCTACTGTCACAGCAGCAGATAACGGAACAAAGTGTGCTACGTCCACCAAAATCAACAATATGATCTAATGAACGAGAAACGGAAACAATCTGAGGCACACTGGTACGTTATACAGATGAACAAATCTGCATCAGTCACTTTGAAGAAATCAGTTTCTCGAGTTTACACAGCAGCAGGCAGGAGCTGAGGTAATCTTATGTTGGTGTACGCCGCCCCCTGCTGGAGGTAGCAGGTACACACCCGTGTGTGCACAGGCCAGATGTTCCCAACTCGCACAATACAGGGTCCACAAACTAGCTCCTGTTTCTAATGAATGCTGTTCTTATTTGAGAGCTTTATCAATTACACAGTTATTGCCGCGGGTGTGTGTTGTGAGATTGATTTTTTTTTATTGTGTGAAGCACAAAATACAACCAAAATGCAACTCAAAAGTTGCATTTTGGTTGTATTTTATTGATTGACTCACTGCCTAAGCAGAGGGGGTGGGGAGATTAATTTGATAGCATACCAATAGAAGCTATTAATTATGTCACACTGGAAGAAGTTGAACTACAGCAAAGCTACCTTACAGAGAAAATAAGCTACTCAGAAAAAGTAGTTCAAACTACTTTGTTAAAAGTGAGATCAACTTCACAATATGACAACAAGTTATATCAAAATATAATAAAATAATGTCATATACCAGCAAAAAAAAAAAAAAAAAAAAAAAAAAAAAAAAGATGTATAATACATGATATACAAAGGCCCTTCAAAATAAAAATACCCCACTATACATGGGAAAGTGCAATGACATGTCACTTCTGGTTTTATATAATTTCCATCATTCAGAAACCTGCCTTCCAGAATAGTGTTGCACCAAGTAAGAGTGCCCTGTTAGCCAGGTAACTTCTAAAATAGCATGCAACAACTTCAATATACTTGAATTTGTTTATACATAGCAAAAATCAATACTTTTGACCAACTGACACTTGGTTTCTATTCTTTGGCACTACATCCTACCAAAGATAACATATGTGCAATACGTGCAATATTCCACAAAGACTGCATGCAACCTTTTTAATTACCATTTATATTTATTTGTTCTTAAATTTATGTCTTCTGACATGAATATTTTATTTTATTATGGTAAAATGTATTTTTCTATATATACATTTTACTTTATTATTGTTATTTTATTATTCTTCCTCTGTTTTTTACTTCTAAATTTTTTTTGTATTGGAGCATCCCAGCCAAACTTTTTCCGCATGATTGTATAACTGGTGCGACAATACACATCTTGAATCTTAAATCTTTGTCCCAGTGAAAACTGTTGTCATCACACCAAGGCATGAATTGTGCTGAAATTGCAGCAGATGTTACAGAGATGGACACTTCAAAAGCTTAATACATAATACTGAAACTGCATGACTTGATACCTTGGTATGGAGGTTAAAAATGTTCTGTGTACTGTAACCACAGAGGAAGTGGGGGATAAAATCTGTGATCTGATTAGATTGATTTACAGTCCTACCATAGGCTCTGAATACATTAAATGATGCTGATCAGTAATAAAAACTTACTCAAGCACCTGGCTGAGTCTCTGAACAGCTCTTATCTACCATATGGGGCAATAATGCACTACATGTTCCCGGTACATGGTGTTCATAATCCCTGCTATATGAACTGGAATGACAGAAACACGCCCTGAGGTTTTCAATGTGATATAATGCAAATATAGATACGCCTTGTTTCTATATGCAACAGCACAAAATTACAGTACAATACAAGATGGGCTCTTTGAGTCCAATTAAATTGACATCAGTGGTCAGCAGTAGTTATAGTGTAAATACCGTATAATCTAAGTATATAATGTTGTAAAGTATGTTATAAAATCCAGCATGACATCTACGAGAGCTGAAAGAAATTTGTTGTTTAGCAATACACACTAACTACACTCATCTAATTGACTTAGGAAACTAAATTTTGAATTTATGTCTTTCAATTTTCTTCTACTTAGGTGTAAAATTGCCTTAAATGGCAAACTAAGATTTAAAATTATATTATACAGTATGTATGCATCATCTGACCAAAGGAGAACTGTCTCTACAGAAGAGGAGTAAGGGACAAATGTAACATTTTTTGCATTTTCATTCATAACTCGCAGACTATTTGAAAGTCATCTTTTGATATAAGAAACACACATATGTGCATTAAATAATAATACGACTGATATATTTCAGAGGCCATTGTGTAGCACAGTGTTACAACCGCAGCCATAATAAAATCTTGTATGCTAGCTAGCAGCACCTATATAAACAGTTTGCTCATGTTAATTTTTAACCAATTACCAATAGATAAGATTGATATAAGTCAGTCATCTGAACTTTAGTCAGAACAAAAACATAGTACAGCCAAAAAGTAACTTTCATACCTCAAAATCTGTTTTGTTTCTTGTTTGTTGGTGTTTTTATTGAAAACTGCTATGAAGGTGAAATGATCCTGCTCCTATTCTACAGGCAGAGAGAAAATCCTGTTGAGCATGTGCAGAGTAAGTGTAATCACTCACTCCCCTAATAAAGGTTAACTAAACGAAGTTAATCTAAAGAAATTAATGAAACTAAATGTATTCTTTTATGTGGGTTGTTTATTTATTAACTAAATCGGTTCATCTGTGAAGATCATTTTGGGTGCAATCAGATGAAAAGATAAAGCCACAGCAATTTCTTCTTTTAATTGTAAAAAGACTTTTATTACATTCTTAAATCCACATATTGTATCACCATTGTGCAATAACACTTTACTGTGTTAAAACCTCTTGGGCTTTATATCCATAACATATCATAAATTATTTCTTATTAAAATCTATATTGATTTAATAATAATAATCTTAAAATAGAGTGAACATATCATAAACAGAAGGATCATGACAAAAAGAGAAACTTTTAGGGAGACATCTTTAAAAACGCTCTTTAAAAAAATAGAATTACATCTTTCCAAGACAAAAAGGACACTAAACTGATGAGAAAAAAACAAAAACAAAACAAAACAGTACATATAAGGATAAAAATTAAGAAACAAGATCACAACAAAACCAACACAAGATTCAGAGATTATAATCCATCTTTTATATTTATTTTACTATATTTACTTTTTTTTAATATCCTATTTCATCTATGACTCAAACTCAAGAAAAAAGTCTTGCAATAATGATATTAGACAGGGGTAAAATCTTTGATACTTCTGAAATCAAACATTCACAAGAACATGTACTGTACACAGTGATCAAGGTTTTAAGGTCTTCTATGTTGGTGCAAGGTGTCTTGCTAGCTAGACTGACTGCAGACACTGTAGGACAGAGAGCCCAGCTATCTCCCTGAGTAACTCTAAACAGAAATGTTAGTGCAGATCTTTAGTGCTGCCCCCTGGACAGCATTTAGGCCTGCAAAAACTTAAAAGTACACTGATTCTTAAAATCAGCATGTCTAACATTCTTGGACTCGGCGCACGAAGTGTTGCACTTAGTTACAATCTGTAAGTGTCGTCTGGCCGTGTCAGCTGATAGCTCACCTGTGTAGTGGTTGGCTGTGTGTTATTTGGTACATTATATTCTAAAATAAATCTATTGTGCTTTACTGTGCTGGAGTGCTTATGAAAATATTAACTGTAATACTATAACTAGTAATAATGGCAACAAAGGCCCAACATACTGAGAACTATGGGAAAGACATTTTATTGCACAATCCCACCATCGTACGTACCCAGAAAAGGGTAATACCCCTTCATACTGTGAGATAATATGGCGAACAGCACTGTCCCAGCAGTGCAAAGCAAACCTGGCTGACATATTAAATAGAGCTTCAACATACGTCATGTGATTGTCTTAAAATGCTCAGAGGGAAAAATTTTCCGACCAAACTCAAAAATACATATTATTTTTACTATCTATTTAACTACATAGTTTTGGTATGAATTGCAGAGTTGTCTAGATATCAGTGGTATAAAAAGTAATTCAGGGGACCTATTATCACTAATTAATTAAATTATATGGTAAGATTTTTTTTTAAAAAGTGAATTTACTGGTTTAGATAAACCTTTAAAGTAGCAAATTGCATTTTGTGTTTACATAATAATGTTGGTAACCACATCAACTTAATACTGTGTGTAATTTAAACTCAATTCTCTGTGTTAATTGATTAAAAACAAAAGTCAAGTTGTAGGAACTTAATGAAACTGGCAGGACTAATTTTTCTCTACTATGAGTTTCAAGCACTCTGCTTTCAGTGTTTATGCTACCAGTTATAGAAAAAGCTAATTCCCTGCATTTTAGTGTCAGTATATCATATTTGATAGAATGCAGACATTTCTGCCTGATATCTCCATAATTCTGCAACTCACATCAAATGAATGAATAGCACTACAGCTAGGAGTAAAAATATGTATTTTTCATTTTGGGAGGAACTGTCCCTTTAAGATAAAAACAGCAATGTTTTCTCTGATTGTTCTTCACCTGTAGCTTCTTTAGGATACTGGTAGAAAGATACCTTGCTTTGTTTTTTTTATTGTTTTTTTTTTTTTACAGAAATCTAATCTGCCCCCCTACTTTGAAGGAAAAGGTTTCATCTGGACGCACCCTTGTGTGTCTCCAGAGACCTTTCTTCACATAGATCTGTATCTAAGTAGGGCTTCCTGGACCTAAAGGCATGAGCTGCTCTCAAATGACAGAAAAGCTGCCATAGTATAAGTAGATCCAGCGTTTCAGTTTGTCTTTTGTACTGTTAAAGAGCATAACGGCATGTTTTAGGGGGGGAAAAAATCACTAGGGGTGTCACAATTTTCAATCCACAATTTGATTTGTCTTTGAAGTCAAAATTTGTTCCGATTGTTCAAGTTTTATTTATTTATTTTTTGCACCGATGGTAATGCCACTGTTAGATTATCAGTCTTGATTTGTAGATCATCGGATCAATGGTTTTATGCCGTGACAACTTTCATTTACATTTTTAAACTTCTTTAAAAAGATAAGTGAGATACCCTGTGCCATCTTTAAGTGTTGTTTTCTTCACCATTTATCTAAAGAAGAAAAGTAAATCAGCAAAAGATTAAAGGTCAGCAAAACTTTTAGTTCACTTCAAGTATTAGATTCTTTTGAAACTCAAAATTTAGTGAAGACATTTGCCTTTTTTTGACAGTGTTGAAATTATGACACCCCTAAATTTTTCCACTAATTATATTTTTAAAGAAGCTCTCTCATATGACTGCAGGAATACTAACTCAGGGGGGTAGCTGATGGCTCTGTCAACCCTTTGCTGTGCCATGAAGTGTTTGAAGAGGGTGAGGTAGTAAGGGAGTGGGGAAAGAGGAACAGAGGATTTAATCCAATCAGAACACCTTGGCTGTCTGACCTCAGAAGCAGTGAGAGTTGGCGCAGACAGTAAATCCCCTTTAACCAATGTCTAAGGAGCTTAAATAACAACACTGCCCACCTGCCCACTCTCATTTCTTTGTCCCTCATCGAGGCAAGATAACCGTCTGATTTCGGCATCAAACTCTCAGTTCATTCTTTGTCTTTGCTCTTAAAGTCTTGCTGGTTGAGATGCTGCTGGATGGTTCAGGGCGATGGCACTCGTCTGTGGAGGGGGTGGCTGAGGTGTGACAGTTCCAGATGCTCCTCCACGACAGCACACAACCCCCCCTCACAGTGGTCGGCTGCCCAGCACCTTGTTCATTCAGCTTATCTACGGCGGGAGGATGTATCTAGCATTTATGACTGGTTTAACATCAGTTTCACAGATGGTAGTCTGAGTGCGAACCCGTAAAGTCTTGTGCCAAGAGTTCATTTTGGATTCTAAGAAAGACTCATAAGTGCTAATATTTATGAATCAGATTTTTTCAACAATCTCTCCATCCCAGAACCCCAAAGTTTGGGCAGGCAGTATCTGTTTGAGAGACCTGAGCACAAGCATGACATCACCCTGCTTCTCACATCAGCTCTTATCTTACACGATTATATAGGTGTTACTATATTTATATGTATATATATATATATATATGTATATATATATGTATGATAACGGAACTTCTGAAAATACTTTCACAACACCTCTGTGATTCTCTCTTTCTAAGTGGCATTTGCAAAGGGAAAAGGTATTAGGACTGAGGTCATTGATTGCATTCAAAAAAATAAAATAAAGAGCTCACTTACATCAGTGTCTGAGAGTGTGCTAGTAAAAATACCTACAAAGATCAGAATAAGTGCTCTGTTTTGTGCTCTGTGTGCAAGAGTTTGTAGGTGCATGGCGGCAGTGACACTCTTTGAGTGTTTGCACGATTCATACACTTTAAAAACGAAAAAGAAACCCTGTCTGTTTGTGAGTTTGATCATGGTCCCTTTAAACAGTTTGTTCATACATTACAAAACTGCAAAATATGGGCGCTACCAAAAAAGACTGACTGAAAAGAGAACTGTTACTAGACTGACAACTGAAACAGGCATCATTACTGCAAATCTCCACAAAGTGGCTGAGGATTTTAAGTATGTACATTCTCTATCAAGCCTAGGGCTGTGCTGAACGGTTTAAGGGAAAAAGGGGTACATTCAACAATAGCTTACAGGAACTGTGAGAACGGCTAAAGTCAAATTTATATTAGAAAGGAATTCAACATGATGAGAAGTTTCAGGTCTCGTCATAGAAAAATATTTTTGAGAATACAAATTATGTAGGCTACTTTTTAATCATTTCCGTAAAAAAGAGGTAACATGCACTGAGAACCCAGCAGCAGTTCCTGTAGTGTTTCGCTGAAGCTGAATGGACTAGCTTGCAGGGTGGGAGGTGAGAGGAGTGTGTCCTAAAGTGAAGCGTGCAGGATTGTCATTGAGCTGCTGGTTGGTTTTGCCTCAGCTGGTTGCCACATTTTTTATCTCCCCCCTCCCTACGCCTCAGTGTCTCTATTTGAATCATGCTGCGTGTAGCTAAAAGGCGCTAGCCCTCTGTGGAGTCTGGGAAGGTGATTTCACTGCCAAAAACCTCCCTATACAGAGGAGGAAAGGTGTACGCTGTCTCAGGGTGAACCAGGCGGAAAAACTCCAGTTTGTCGATGTGAAGGTTGCAAATGGACTTCATGATGGGAAGCTTAGACACCATCTAGAGGAGAAATACATAAGAGTAGAGTTTTTAAAAAAAAGAAATAAATATCAATTAAACATCTTTTTTTAAACAGGCAAACTGGCAAAATAACGCATCAGGCTTTTTACCTTAGCCAGTTTCTCTTCTGATGCTCCCTCTTTCTGTAGGCAGCGCTGCAGAGCCACGTAGACTTTCTCCTGCAGCTTCTGTACCTTCTGCACATCTGTCAGCCAGGGCCGGTCTGAGGGAAATTAAAATGACAAGATGCTGTTATTATCATTGTCACACTGCCAATTTGAAACAGCCTCTCATTTACAATGTACAAATATCTCACTGAATAATAAAAAATGCACTGAGCGTTTCATGTATCGTGTTGTATCACTTGCACATTGATTGATACTTTGCCACAGTGTCTACATGACTTTATAATGCCACTGTTTAATTTAAGGGTAATTTTGCAATAAAACTATACATTAAATGTAAAGAAGGAGTACATACATATATAATTGTCAGTTCAAAATTATAAGTAAGGTAAAATGTGGGTGCAGCATTACTGATGTAGCTGAGCAATTATCTACTGATACAGTAATATATACCTCTGAAGTGCATTAAAATCAGTAAACAGTACACTAATTACTTCTCACATTTCTTCTCCTTTACTATTGAGGATGTGTGGAATACTGTACAGCGGCCTTTACAGGTTTATTTCACTTTCAGTTCAATATGAGTGTAAATACGACACGTATGTAGTCCTTTCCAGATCTGATACAGAATTGTACATACATACCCTGGCAAAATAAAATTGATTTAGTCAAAGTAATCTCACCTGGTGATAGCAGCACAGCAGCACTGAAGAGAGCTATGTCTTCCTCAGACATCTGTATACGGCTCAGGCTTTTAGCTAAATCAAACACTGCGGTCACAAGGTCATCACAGCCTATGGGGAAGGAAAATGAGAAAAAAGATAAGTCATCATCAAAATCAAACTGCTGACTGTGATGTTTTTGACACAGATAAAACAGATTAACCTAAAATCCCTCCTTTTATGAAGTTTATGTGTTGACTCACCAAGAGCTTTGAAAAGCTGAGCAGTGGCAAACTTTCCATCAAAGAGCAGTGTGTTATTGATGGGGTTATAGGCGCGACACATACGGATCAGGAGGACATCCATACAGCCTGTGGACACACACACACACACACACAAAAGAAATACAGAGAAAAGCTTATTATCATATATATATCTAAATACTTGCTGGAGTGAACAAGTTGTGAGAAGGAAAAAGAGCCTGCACGCTTAAAAGTTATTGTTAATTAAGCCATATGGCCCAGACCCAGTAAATACACACATTTTTTGAGGACAAAATGAAAGAATACATTGGATCCCTACACATTAGTACCCTACACTAATTAGTTCAACTTCATAACATCACGAAAGAAAAAAACTTGGCTGCCACTCAAGGTCATAAATCTTCTGGCCGGTTTATTGTTTTGCCTGTCACTAACAACAATACATCAATTTCAAATCTCTAGAACACGAAGAGATAGTTCAAATGTAGGCCGCCATGATTTACAAGTTGAGGCACTTTACAGCATAAGACAAGCACAGACGGCAGTTGGAGTAAAACAAGGCAAGCTTTTCTTGAGCATCAAAACAACCCTGCACCTTTTCAAGTCACTCTGCTTGCATGTGATATTTGAACTCTGTGCAGTCAGCCAACACTTCAGGGGAATATACTGTTCATATGACAACAACTATCTGTGTCACAGCTCAGTCATAAACATACCCACAGCAGGCTCGCTTTCTTGCTGGAGGTTCCTGACTGTTATACATCTAAACACAAAGTGTAGATCTTAAACTGTGTGTGTACTGGTGTCATCCACTGACCTGCTTTGAGGAGGATAATCTGGTCATTCTGGCAGAGGTCCATGAAGCCAGAGATGCGCTTGGCAAACTCTACCACGTACTGAATTGCGTTGGTGATGTGAATGGCACATTGTTGCCACATCACCTCAGCTGACTGAAAGAGAAACAGACAGGGAGGCTTTATGAGAACTGCACACACTGGAAGGCATCAGACAAGTTATATTATCCTCTGTTGACTCTTGTTCAGACATCAAGGATTGTCTGATTTCCACTAAAAGACGCCCTGACCTACAGTTTGATCGTATTTTCTGTATCTCCCGCGGCAAATGTGTGATAAAAATGTTTACATTGACTGGAAAGAATTAAATATGATGATAAGAAGGGAACACCTCTATTTGTTTTAGGGGAAACTTCTCTCTGAACTTTTACTGTTGATTTTTGTGCAAGGCTATAAACTGAAAACATTCCTCTGTGAACTTTGTACAAGAGAACAAAACAGCATGATGAGCCAAACTATAGTGATATGAAAAAGTGTTTATGTTACTTCTACAGGAATTTAGACCAGAGGTTTTCAAAGCGGGAGGCCTCCCACAAGGGGAGCTCCACAGAGTTTTCATTCTCCACAGACGTTACATTGTAGCAAAGTCTTGTAAGTTTGCCATTTTGTTTCACTAATCATTTCAATTAGGGGTGGGGTGGGGGTGGGGGTGGGGGAATTGATATAGCACTTAATCGCAAGTATAAGGTATTGATCTTTAATGTTTACAAATTGGTAGGTTTTATGACATTGTTCAGTCTTTCTGCTTGACAATCACATTTTGCCGCAATAAAAATGATGAATGAATGAAATTAATATACTTAGAATTTTATGACAAAGGTTTTTTTGGGGAGATAATTTGCAACTGAAAAAATAACAATAAATTACAATATAAATTGTGAAAATATCATATCGTGGGGCCTCCGGTGATTCCCACCCACTTTAACCATCAGCAATATCACTTTTGGAGTGAAAGCTTTTGTTCCGGGAAACAGCCTGGTCCCCCAGTTGATTATCTCATATTCGCTATTAATTGAACGCTATTTTTGCTTGAAATGCCCATCCCTAATTGTGTCCTTGGCATCAAGATTCATTAAGTTTTCTTCCTTTTGAGTAAGATTTTTCACCCAAATGATGCGTTTACTCTAGCATTGCTACGGGACGCAAGTGTTACAGCAGATGTATTGCTCAGGTCCCAAGCAAGCGCAGTTTCGAGTGTGAAGTTGTTTGTATGAGTGGTTCTTGAGGAAGCAACTGGCCCCTTCTGAACAGGAGCTTTTTGAACAGGCACTACATGAGCATGTATAAATGAAGTTGTACTGTTGCTTGTGTCATATATACCTTGGTCTGGTATAAGCGTGTCTCTTCTGGGCTATACAAGGTCCACGCCATTCTCTTCAGCTCCTCTGTGCTGTACTGGCTCGTCTCAATATGGGACTTCACCACACTCTGAGTTATACGCTCTGAGACCAGGGGAAAAGTTTGCAGTGAGATCAATGTTGTTTTTAGGATGGATTTAAAGTTCAAACACACAACAGCAGTAGCCAATTTACAGTAGCATGACATGACAGGATTTCTACTGACCTATCTCGAGCAGGGAGCAGCCCTCAGGCAGCGGGTTGAGGATAGCATGTGAGAAGAGTCCAGAGTCGTGCAACAGCTGGTACTCGTGCTTGATGCTGAGGTTGCCATCTACAAAGTCCAAGTTGGTCTGTTCTGGTGAACTTTGTGAAGATGAGCTACTGCCTGCACTACCACCCAGCATGTCCAGGTTACAGTAGTCTCCGCCTGCTTCCTCCGGAGTCAGTGGCAGATCAAAAAGCAGGCCCTCTGGTAGCGTGGTGATGTCGTCCAGATCGCTGAGCACGGTGCTGGAGCTTCTTCTGTAGGTGCACCCATGGTCTGCCATGTCGCTGTTCTCCTCGCGGACGCCAAGCCCCACACACTCCTGGGACTGCTGGTGCTTCTGGACCTCTGCGTACAGGCTGTCACGCTGCTTTTTGGACATCCGACCAAACTTGACCGCTGCAGGAGAATGTAAAGACAAAGATTAAACATTTAAGACGGTATGGTCTAGGACAAACAAGGATTACATTACTGATTCAATGTGATGATAAGAAAAAAGTGGGAGATGGAAACTCTGAGTTAATTAAATATAGATTGAGTAGCTGAACTCACCATCACGGCTCATACCCAGAGCGAGACACTTCTGCAGCCTGCAGTGCTGACAGCGATTACGGTTGGTCCGGTCAATGAGACAGTTTCTCTGTCGTGAGCAGGAGTACATCGCATTGTTCTGCTGGCTGCGTCGAAAGAAACCCTACAGACAAACACACAGACAGATGGTAAATAAAGTAAGCATCTAAAATCATGTGGGTAATAAGCAGGGGTGGGCAATTATTTGTCAATGGGGGAGCATATGAGAAATTGATCAGGCTGCTGTGGGTCAGACACAAACGATATAAGGTGCTAATAATGGACAAATCTCTAATAATGGAATAGTCAGAAGTGTTAATATAGGGCACCTCTACTCTTGGTCACCCTTTCTAAATTGCCATGTGATGAATTCTGGGCTAATATTTTGTTGGCACTGTCCAAAACCTGATGTTTCACAGCGTACCATGCATGCAGCATGCAGGTTGCAACGATAGTAGCAGCCAAAGTAGAAGAACAACAAAATAAACAGCATGGATGTACAGCACTGAGTGAATAAAGTTTAGTATAAAAGATACAGTTCATTGTCATTACCGATGAACACTGACCCCTTTCAAAATAAAGGTCTGATATTGGTTTAATGGTAAGCAAAATGCTATTGGCTGTCTTTGCTAGATATTAAATTTTTGGTATTTCCATGATGAAGCCTTTCAGCGGGCGGCATCCAGCCCCCAGGCCACATTTTACCCAAGTCTGGTATAGAGCATAAACAAAATGTTTTGATTAGACTACAGTAAAACAGTGATTAAAAAAAACACCATAAAGTTCTTGGAGACAAGTTTTACCCCCTTTTACCACTGTGCATAACAACTGATGAGAGAGATGGGCAACATAAGCGATAGCTCACCTTGCAGCCTTCACAGGTGATGACACCGTAGTGGATCCCTGATGATTTGTCCCCACAGATTTTACAGGGAATTACCTCTATTTGAGCTGGAGAGACAGATGAAAGAGGAAAAAAATCAATGAAATAGTAAAAAAAACATTTAATTAGGTACCTGAAAATGTAAATGAGTATAATCATATAGTTAGTTAACCAGATCTAGATCTGAAAGAATTAGCAAATGAATCAATTATTCAATCAATAGAGAATTAATCAGGGACTATTTTCAGTCAGCCAGTCAGTGTTAATTTTAATTTAATTTAATTTCCCTGATGAACTCTGAATAAAAAGAAAGAGAACAGAAGAGAAGAGGGAAAAAATGTCAAAATTCATTGCCAAATCATTTTCGTCAACAACATTTTTTCACTGATACAAACAAGACGATAACTAAAAACACTAATTTATGATGAAAGGAACTGACAAAATCTATTCACTCTTTCGTCAACAAATACAAACAAGTCAAAAACGAGTTGAGAACAGATTCAATCTCTTTGTGTGGTTAGATGCACAAAACTGGATAGCACTGATCTACCCGGGAAGTCAACGAGCATGCACTTACTGCATGTCTCATAAACTGTATAGAAATGTCACTGTTCAGGAAGATAACTTTCAAATTTTTGCATCAAGAAAAACAAGATCCTTGGTAAACCGTGTTGAGCAACAATCTTCAGTAAAAACACAACTAACTTAAAGTGATATTTTAAGACAATTCATCCCGAAATTCATGTAAAGCTAACGTTAACAACACTTAAATAATTTTTTTAAGCTAATGTTCTTTTATCACTACCCGAGCCCAGTGTGTTTTCGTTTAACTTGAAATACAATAATCTAAAAGACACCAGTGCTGTCATGTACTGATTAGAGAAGTGATTGACCCAGAAATGCTCATCTTAGATTGTAAATTAAAAGATCGCCTGACTCACTAAAGATAACATGAGTAAAAAGTTGTATTGTCCTTTAACTGTAACAAATAAGTAACAAAAAGAAGAATGTTTATTTGAATAAATGTAGTATATTTAGTGCTAGACATACTGTATGATGTAAAAGATTTTAGTCAACTAAAGTTTTAGGATATTTCGTCAACTAAAGCTGGACTAAACTAAAACAATTCAGAAAACTAATCTGTGACTAAATCTAAATAGCATTTCAGTCAGAAGGCTATGACTAAAACTAAATCAAAACTGGCTGTCAAAGTTAACACTGCAATCACTTTTAATCATTTAAGTCATTTCATAGAAAAGACAATTTCTTGATCAATCATTGGCAGATTGACTAAAATGATCACATTTATCATTATCAGAGCATGTTGAAGATGTTAAAAAAGTACACACACTGAAATCATTTCACCAGGTTTTATACTGAAATCATTGTAATGATTTTAAATGGCATCATGTCCTTTGCAATGTTTGCAGTGATGCAAAACAAACTACAGCTGGGAGCCATGTCCACTGGTTGATGCTGAACAAAAGCGTTTTCAAAGCATGGTAATCAAACATGATTATTATGATAATTAAAAACTGTATTACTAATCGTTGGGAATTTTATCGCAGTTCATCGTGAAACCGATTATCTTTTCATCCCTAGTTGGAGCCATCCATGATACACAGCATGAGAGGAGATTTTATCCATTTCAGTTGTTATGCAACCCCTGTCTCCATAATCATGTATAGAAAGCAAGCAAGCCCACAGCTATGTAACAAGTAAACATATAGTTGGCCAACATCCAGTAGCATTGCGATATAGAGGCAAGTCACAAGAACATTCAACATTTGCTTTTCAGGCCTATCATACTGGGTCCAGATATCATCAATAGAACACCACAGTCATATCAAGTGAAGTGGGCAGCATATAATAAATCATTATTTACTCTGAACACTGCTGATTGTTTCACTCAAACTGGCACAAGTCAGCAAACACCTTGCATGTGATAGTGCACATAGAGTAGAGCTGTAACGATTAATCAATGAATCAATTATGAATAGATTTTTAAATTAAAAACCAATGAATCCTTTGAGAAATTAAAAAAGGACAACTTAAATGTGGATAACTTCTGGTTACTTTACTTTGACAGTAAACTGAATATCTTTGGGTTTGGGGGAAAGCAGGACATTGGAGGACGTTGTCTTGGGTTTTGGGAAACAATGATTGACATTTTTCACCATTTTCTGACATTTTATAGAAATAAAAAGTAATCCATTATTTGAGAAAATAATTGCCAGATTAATTGACAATGAAAATAATCATCAGCTGAAGCCCTAATGTATACTTACTTTCCTTTTCTATTTCATGACAGTCAAGTGTTAAACTGTGCATTATGAGGTTTTAAATGTATCTGATAATGATGGATGAATGTTAGAGGATCATGAAGAAACAAATAAGTGTCAAGAGCACAGAGGTTCCTGTGATTGACTGTGTTTACATTATACACCTTGTGTTCATTGTAGCAGCCTGAGCCTTCTTACCCTGGAACAGCCTGTTCTTTTCATTATGTTGTTTATCTAAGTAGCTGGGCCTCCTCAAGCCCAGAATAGCAGGTCAATTGCATTAGCTGAGGCCCGGGGTTATAAAGTTTCACAGTTCTCTCCCTCTCTCTGTCTGTGGCTCCTTCTCCAAGATGAACAAAATGTTAGTTAACAAAGGCATACTGCTGTGCTGAACCCTCCAAGGCCTGCAATTGTAACAGCTATGACTGACTGTTACTGTGTGGACTGTGAGCGAGATTTGATTTGGCTCGAGCTTCAGGGTGTGCCAAACAATCCCTAAACCACTTTTGTTGGGTCACACAGGGCATTAGGTAACCTGTAAATCGCAGCGGCGGCTTTAACCAGCCATCACAGCGCTTCAGAAAATTGCTTCTTTCTAAAGGCTCTTTTATAAACTGCTCACAACCAACTAATCACATGAGTCACTCTGTGCGGGGACAGATCTGCGTCACACAATGAGGCAAAGCTAAAGAGTTAAGTGACTGACATTCCCCCGAAAACGCTTCAACATTTTCCTGTCCACGTCGTGCAGGTGACATATCTAACTGTTTCGGTTGGGTAGAATTCCTACCAGCCAACGACACTGAAGGATATAAATAAATAAAGGGCAATGGAAAAAAAAATCCCTTTCTCCACTGCTCCCTTTATCGCTCCCCCCTCCAGCGCCTCACCCCGCCCTTCAGTCTGTTATATAACTGCCGTCTGGCCGCATTCCACAAACACACTCATTCAAAGGTGGTTGTCTTGACAACGGTGTGACGATCCTGCCTCACCCCCTCCCTGCGCTCACATTGGCTGCTGAGCGGGCGGTTTTGTCTGTGACTTGCTGCCTCACCTGCCAGTCAGCTGAGCGGCACTGTCAGGCCCAGAGAGCAGGAGCTGCTCCACTGACACAGTTTCCCATTCAGCGGAGGGGGCGGCGCCTGCGCTGGCAGAAGCACAAGAAGAGCACAACCTGGTTTCTTGCAGGTTTTAAGGTGGAACCAGATCTGACTTAAGCAAAGGGAGCGGGGAGGCCTTCTTTTTGTTTTGCAAGCAACACAATGTCAGGTTTGACGGCTGAAAAATGGATGACCAGTTGAAACCGAACTGCCCTACAGTTTTTTTTTCACAACTTATGCAACATCTGGAAACACTTCCAAAAACAGCCAGTACAGTAAGCTGCAGCAAGGGGAACAGACGCAGCTAATAGTAGCTCTTGACTTGTTGCAGCATGTCAAGTATTTGAGTGAAATTTCAGCTGCGTTTGAGCTCAACCATAAATCTATTTTTACTCTGGTGCAGTTGGCCGCCCAGAGATTCCTTCTGCTGTTCTGATCTACTGGCAAATAAATGTTGCACAAATCACAACACAGCACAGAAGTGAGCACTGTTGAGTGTAAATAACAGCATGTAGAGCAGTTATTAGAGTCTCAGTCTACTCTGTGAACATTAATGTTCTGGTATGCTGTATGCCCGAACAACAGTTTCTTTATTCTCATGTGAGTATTTTAGAGCATGTCCATGAATCTTTGTACTAAGACAAAATGTCCTGACACAATCAAGAAAAACAGATCTGTGCATTCTAGCGCTTCAATGATTAGTTGAGTAATCGATTAGTTATCAACTATTAAATCATTTTTCAACTGTTAACAATAGATACATTGTTTTGAGTAATATTTTAAGAAGTGATTTCAGTTTAGAAAAAGTGAATATTTTTCTGGTTTCTTTAATTAGTACTTTACTTTCTTTGCTTAATGACAATAAATTGAATATCTTTGGGTTGCAGTCAAAACAAGCTTAAACAACATCCAGTATATATTTAAAGGACAAAACAGTAATTCAGTAGACCTTATAGGCGCATTGTTGTGCAGAATCCATACCAAAATGTTTTTTTTTAAATCCATCCGATCATAATTTGTTTGAGTTTTTTAGAACTTTTTTACAGAGAAGCATCTTTTTATTTAAGAGTTAACACTAAAACCCTTTAAACTTAAACATACGTGGTGTTTAAAAAGTAATTTCTGTGTCAGTCAGTCAGTATGTCGATGTGTCAGTCTTCATTGGTCAGCACTTTTCATCGGTGCTGTAAAACCTCTTCTAGGGAGACTTTGCCCTCTCATCACAGCTAATCAAACAGAGTCCAAGGTCCTATTTACCTTGCACTTCACGTTTACCTGACAAACTGTATACTTAACCTACATTCTGTGGGTGCTTCTGCGGTCTCTCAGTGGGAGGAACATCATATATGATGTATTGTGCAACATGGAGATTTGTCTCTTTGTACTGAAAGGTTAGGTTAACAACAGAACGGTCAACAGTGGCAGTTATTTTAATATATGTTCTCTATATAGAGAGTAGAATAGTGGAGTAGATTATGTTCTCTGTCTGACATACTCTTTTTCTACACAACTCCCATTTCAGGGCCTCTAATACCACGTGTTCTCTATACAGCTACTGTAACAGCAAGGACTGCTTTTTCTCTTCTCCACCCACTGACCTACCTAGAGAGCACAGATAGTACAGTATGGCCTGACACTAACCCCAAACTCTTTAAAAATGCACAGCAGGTTTAGGTAATTACTCAGCAGATGTAATACCAGTGGAATGTGAGGTATTATTGTACACTGTGTCCATTTAACTATAGCTATTATTTAAGGGTTTTTAGAGCAGTAGATAGAAAGGAGCAGTAAAAACTTTGTATTATAAGAAATGTTTCAGCTAAAAACACGGGGAAGTTGTTTACAGTAAAAAAAAAAGAAAAAAAAAGGGACATTTGCACAGCCTGTAACTGGAAGCTAGCAATGTCATGGTGTATACATTATGTACAAAGTCGGAAATAGAGACACGTTGCTACCAGAGCTGGAATGATCAATCAATTAGTTGTCTACTATCAAATTAGTCGCCAGCCATCTTGATAAGTGATTAATCAATTTGACAAAAACAGTAAAAATTATCTGATTTCAGCTTCTTCGCTATGAATATCTTCTGGTTTCTTTACCCCTTATAACTGACTGTAAACTGAATATCTTTGGGTTTTGGACAAAACAAGACATTCAAGGATGTCATTTTGGGTTTGGGAAACAGCAACTATCATTTTTCACCAGTTTCTGACATTTTATGGACCAAACAACTAAATGATTAATCGAGAAAATGATCAACAGATTAATCGACAATGAAAATACTTGTAAGTTGGAGCCCTAGTTGCTATCAAATATAATAGAAATGTGGAGTAATTGATTTGAGAAGTTTCCCTTTTTTGTTGCATAACTTCAGTTTTATGTTAAGGAATACAGCTCTATTAACAATTAGGGCCGCAACTGACAATTATTTTCATTATCGATTAATCTGTTGATCATTTTCTCAATTAATTCATCAGTTATTTGGTCCATAAAATGTCAGAAAATGGTGAAAAATGTTGATCAAAGCTCAAAGTGATTCCCTCAAATGTCGCTCAATTGTTTTATTCACAACCCAAAGATATTCAGCTTGCTGTCATGAAGAACTAAAGAAACCAGCAATTATCCACAATTAAGAGGCTGAAATCAGAGAATTTAGACATTTTTTCTTTTAAAAATATTCAAAACAAGTAATCACTTTTCAAAACTGTTGCTGAGTAATTTAATAGTTGAGAACTAATAAAGTGCAGCTCAATGAACAATAAATGTAAAGTCGATGACCTGATTTACATAAAACTATATCTTCCCAATTTATTATTATACATACCTTTCTACACCTTTTCCCACATAATAATAAACAATCACATGCTGAACAGCAATGGTACCCTGCCAAGAAATCAGGCTTTACCCTCTGTGCCTCCTCTGTAATCCCTCACCATTGATCAGAGGCGATAAAGTGCATTCACTTGATTTGTGCTGTTTATGCAGCTCCAACCTCAAACCCAAGTGGGCCTCTGCAACACAAGCAAAACCAGACTGAGGAATTCACTTCACAGCATGTAATTTTGCATGCTGGTCTGAGCCGCAGGAACAAATTTAGGACTATGCAGCAGTAATCACAGTTGCCTTGAATTAAAATCTCTTTATGTCTGGTCAGAATGTCACTTATCCTTGTGCATACTTGGTAAACAGATATGGTCTATCAAAATGACTTTGCCTCAAGTCAGCCTGAAGACAAATATTATTTTTATGTAATCATTGTGTGCATTACTGTGCTGCAGAATGAAATGTAGTCAAAATATGCAAAAAGCCACAGATCCATGCTCACATTTTGACATTTTGTCTGCATACTAACATGCAGGCTGGGTGAAGAGTTAAGGCTTTAGATAAGAGGAATGGAATCTTAGCGTGCAGTTGTCAAAGAGAAAGGGCACCTTGACACATACTGTAGCTCACTGTGAACTTGCCCAAGGCTGCACACTCAACAGATAGTGGCTGTGGGACTGAGCTCAGCACAGCAATGGCCTCACAGGAGCAGAAAGTGGCCTCACCTCTTTACTGCGACCGTACCTTTGATCCTGGGCAAACTGAGCTCCAACAGACTTATAGGGTAATAAGGCTTCAGCTCTGCACACCATTAGTGCACTGAGGCACAAAATAATCTAAGAGAAGTTTGTTTATTTGATTATGTCACGTCTTACCTGTCTAACCTGTCTGTGTAACCGTTTACGAGAGTAACACAACAAACAAGTACAACAGCAATGGTGATTACAATCTATCATGTATGAAGATGTCTCAGAGAAATTACATCTATTTCTGTTATTCTCAAATAGTAAATTCAATTGAAGACTGGAGATACATTTGTGTCTGGCTTTTTTTGGCAGCATTTTTGTATATTTTATAACTTTTCTTAGAGTTGCAAGGATTGATTAGTTGCCAGCCGTCAACTTTTGGACATGTTGATCAGTATTTTTCACAGTTGTTTCAAATTTTAGAGACTGAACAATCAGTTAATCAAGAAAATAATCATCAGATAAATCAACATTGAAAATAATTGTTATTTGCAGCCCTAGTCTATACTGGCGCACATGCTGTCCAATATGTGCTGATACTACTTTTTACATAACATAACATGACATGACATAACATGACATAACATGACATTTAGTTTTATGTTTTATCCTTTTTCTTATTTTGAGTTAAATACACATATTTTTCAGTTTGTGTCTTTTATTTCTAGTTATTTCTAATTTTTTCTAAAACAGTTAGCTATTTCAGTGATCTGATGTCAGTTTGGACAATTAAATTTATTGTTAAACTGTAAAATGTGTCAACACTGTTTTATAAGCAGATTTGAGGGATCACTGAAATATTGGCTGATATTTTGATATCAGAATTTTTTTACTCCCTTATATTGTTATAAGGATTGGCCCAAAAAATCAAAACCAGATTAACAAGCCATGCTAGACTGGAGTGACACACACTCTGGTTGATGTAAGTAACCTTAGCTGACAGAGGAAACTGAGCTCAACTGAACCCTGCTGTGCTTCATGGTTACATGCAGGCTTGCTGTGCCCATATCCTGCTTGTCACAGTGGTGCATGAAGGCTTTCATATCACAAAACTAATATTATTACTGCTAATTCTTATTATAAGTAGAAAATACTGTACATAAACAGATTATTTTATATTTCATTAACAAAATATATTTTTTAATAAGGAAAAGTAGGCAGCAGTGCCTCTTGCAAGGTGCATTCAAATCAGGCTCTTCCACTCAGTGCAGCTCATATCTACAGAACATTGTGCCCTGACAACTGATGTAAATTATCAACCTTGTCTCATCAGTAATGACGACAGACCATGCCCCTCTACCCCCAGGCAACTACATACATACATACACACACACACACACACACACACACCCTTGCTGTAATCCTCAATGACAGAACTAGGTCAATGGAGCACCACCTCCCCTCACTCTTCCACCCCCTCCACCACACTGGCCGCCATACTGCTGACGCTGAAAACAAAAACACGCTGGCTGATCAGCTAAATGGTAAAACACAGTACAAACACTCCTCCAGTGTTTAAGACACATTAGGACATCGTGCACCTTAAAGAATGACTAAAAATGTAAAATAACGAATTGTGAGATTAATGGTTGGATTGTTCAAAAGTGATAGCCTAATAAAAAGTGTAAAAAGTGTAACAGCATACAGCAGAATACAGCAAATAGAAAAGGGAGAGAAATCTAAGAAAAAAGGACTACTTATTCATGATAAACAATTACTGCCAACAGCTTTTCGTGCGGCTTGACAGCCTCTGAATCACTCCGCTCACTCCCTCCCTTCCCTCGCTCTTACATAACTAGAGTCGCTCACCGGTGAAACAGAGTAAGCACAGCTACAACGCAGGAAAAACTGGATAAATGCACAAAACCCTAACAGCTTATACAAATATGCAGTATAATGTGTAAATACATTTGCGTATAGACATGTATCTGTGCCTTTTAAGTTTAAACGTGTAAATAAGTTTCATAGTCCTTGAAGCGACATGTTAAATTGTTACAAAAATAAATACATCAAGATAGAAATGTTTTTTATGACCCTCTGTGGTGCAATCTGATGTTTATTTCAGTGCGCGCCTGCAGCCTACGCACTTCGGACTGTCTTAAAGCAGCGCCTTAGCCACACTGTAATGCAACTCAGAAGTTATTTACAAACACCAGACGTGTCAAGCTGGCAAATATAAAGTCTTAACAATGTAATAATTTCCACAAACTCACCTCTCATGTCGGCGGTGAAGTGCAGCCAACTCTTCACGGCATAAAAGTCCAGGTGGAAACGAAGCCAAGAAACACTGAGAGCGACGCGCACTTATTCGCTCCTAACCGGAGCAGCTGAAAACTGTCACAGCAGCAAATCCTCATATGGATTTTCTACCGTTTTCTTCTTCAGACGCGCCGACGTTAAAGATAAATAAAAAACAGCGGGTGTGTTTGAGTTATTTACTTTGTGTCCGCTCAGTCTGCGCAGTCTCAGACGTGTCTGACTGTCGTGACAAAAAAAATACACCAGTCTATAAAATAGTGAGTCAGTAGCAGCAGCTCTATGTCTCTGTCTCTCGGCTCTGTCTTGCTGTCTCTCTGTGTCTCTGTGGCTTGCTGCTGTAACCTAGTTTGGGCGCGTGGACTACACATGATCGTCACCCCGCGGTCCGCCCGCCTCGTGCCCCGTCACGCGCGCGCGCCACCCCTCCGCGCGCTTTAAGGAAGCTCTCTGCTCTCGCGTGCGTGGGAAAGTGTGGCAGTGTGTCAGTTCAGAGAGACACCAGAGAACCAGCGTGGGAACTGATTAATAACAAGCTGCTGTTTTATGTCCTAGCAGATCTTTTTCTTATAATAAGCAGCAGCAGTGGTTTGTTTTTATTCCCCGCTGGTACTCATAGGAACTACAGCCCATTTCAGGTGACAAATATTAGAAGTAAAATAGCTTACAGAAGGATAATGTCCCCATGACCACCATCCGTAGGATATAAATTATTGGAAAGGAGGTCTATAAACTTTTTTATAATTACTTAAAGGATCATGCCAGTGTTTTTACATGTTTTCAGATGCCAAAGGATATAAATTGTTGGATTTGTGAATTATAAACAGATTTAAAGCCACACCAGTGTTTTAACATGTTTTTTATACACTATGGCGAGAGCAGATACCAAGGTTAATAGTTAACTAAAACTACATGTGAAAAAAAAAATTTAAATTAAAAGATAGAAATAAAAACTGGACTTCAGAAAAAAGTAAGACTAACAGAAATGATAGTGTATTTATAAAACTAAGTAAAATAAATTAAGAACACATGAAAAGTCTTTTTTTTTTAGTCTGTGTCAATCTGGTCAAATCTGTCATCACAAGAAGCATGAGGAGAAATTAATGCATATAATTGTTGAGACTGGGATGTACATGTGAGTCAGTTGCCTTTACAAACAAAATAAAAATAAAAACTAATGAACAATACAAAACTATAATAACTCTTACATTCATACAACAGTATATAGCCAGAGTTATAGCATATTACTCTAGAAATAGGAATTCTACATGAAATAACAGGTTAAATTTGCTATGGTCCTTTTTTTGTTAATTAAATAGCCATATCTATTGGATGAGAAGCTTATTGTGTCCTCAGTTTCCCCTCCGCTTGATGCAACATTGTAAGACCTCTGCATCAAATCGGTGGATTAACAAACACTAATCTTGGCAGAGGAATTAGGTGTGAACACGGGTTGTTGTGCTGTAATTTTTTTATGTTGTTTTCCATTTCCTGAAATGATGAAATCCAGATTAAATTTAGAATTTTTAAAACAGTAAGGGCCAAGCTTTTAATCCAAAAGTATTAAGCTAAATGAAATACAATGCTTCATTAACAACAGTGTATTTTATTACAGTTCATCAGGTACATACTGACTCCTATTATTTCCTTTTGTAATGTAGGTGTGTCTGTAAGACAAAGAGAAATGGCACACCCTCTGAGTCTGCCACACAAAAACAAACCACATTCATCAGTAACAACACTGATGAAAATAATTGATTTGCCAGCGTGGGCAAGATGACGAGTGTATCATGTAACTTAGGCACAGTTATGAAATGAGGAGAAGAGAGAGATTATGGAAAGTAGGTTAGTGGAGCAACACACAGAGTGTTCACACCCCTCCCTCCCTCGCTCGTCTTTCTGGTTTATGCATGCGTAGTGAGTCTCCTTCTTCTGTCTTTTTTCACTGTGGACACTTTTTTGTCCTGAATCATAACAAGATCAAAGATCATACTTCTGCATACAGTCTCTCAGCACCACCTACAGTATGAGCACATTTTTCTTATCTCTGTTTATTGTTCCTGCATGCTCAAGTGTACAGAGAGTGCTTTACCCCGACTGCTCTATACTGTAGGTCCTGTCACTCCCACTTGTGCATTTGCTAAAATCAACATAAGACAAACATTGGAACATAAATGCAAAGCAGTAATGCACTGTTTCCACATGAATGTACACTTCAAAACTACAATGCTGGGAAATGTGCAGAGTGACTGCTTTGCTTTATTGTATTTATTCTCTGTAAACTTCCTCTTCCTTGTATTTTGCTGCATGGTTTTGTCAATCTGATGGTTTCCTTCCTGATCCTCATCTGCTGACTTTCTCGGGTTATATTATGTCCCTCTGTCGCCATTAAGCAGCCACACATCCATCCGGTGTTCGCCTGCAACGTCACTGACCTCCTGACCCTCAATCTTACGTAACCATGGCAATACCCAAATTAGAACATGGAGCATGGAAAGAAGGAGGTGCTTAGAGCTGCACATACAAGCACGTAGCTCCCAACCAGCTTTCCAGATTAAGGCAGATGGAATGAACATGCCTGTCGCTGTGTGTGTGTGTGTGTGTGTGTGCGTGTGTGCGCGCGTGCGTGTGTGTGTGTGTGTGTGTGTATGTGTGCATGTGTGTATGTGTGTGTGTTGTTAAACAACTAA
Source organism: Lutjanus campechanus (assembly GCA_027495735.1). Classification (NCBI taxonomy): domain Eukaryota; kingdom Metazoa; phylum Chordata; class Actinopteri; order Lutjaniformes; family Lutjanidae; genus Lutjanus; species Lutjanus campechanus. Next base: position 33,023 of record JAJHUR010000295.1, read on the forward strand.
AGACGAAATCAAACACCTCCTGATCTAAAACAGAGGTGGTGCTAGTGGTGGTGGTGATCACACATTCGGAAGTGTCTTCTGCACGTTCACACTGCAGCGCATGACTGCAGTGACAATTTAATATCTCAAACTGGCCTCTGCCCCACAGTGCATAAAGCCCAGTATACTGAGAGGATTATTTTGGGATCCAGGCTCTGGCTTCCATAATCCTCCGTCCTCTCCTCTCCCTCATCCTGCTAAATCCTCTCCCTTCTCCCCTTTCAAATGCCCACTAATCTCTCTCACTCCGACTCTCTGTGTGGCTGTAATCTGGTTTGTACCTATCTTTCACCTGCACCAGGTACACATCAATAGGTCAGTGTGCCAAACTGCAGGGTGCTTCTTCCTTTTCCTCCGGTTACACTTTAGAGATGCCGGTAGCAATATTTCCAAACTGAAGTCATAATCATTAAGATTGAAAGTTTATTTTTCACCTTGGAAACAGCAGTTGACAAAATAATTTTCTATTTAAAAGCTCTTCTTAAGCTTTTAATTGAATCACATGATCTTCCTCAGCAGAGGCAGTTGTCATGGCATCGTTTCCCCTGGAGATGTACTCTTAAATTGACATGAACTGTCAATTTATGTATTTTTTAATTTATTTATTTATTTTGAAGTTGTGTTATTGTATTCACAGACCACTCGCATGCTTATTCTTTCAGTTCTATCATACGGTCCTCATCAGCAGACTGAGTTTGCTCTGTTGCCAAAAAAAGTTAAAACATCTGCAGCTGGATGGCAACTGAGCAAACTCAATCTGCTGATGAGGACCATATAATACAGCTGAAAGCTCCTGAGCAAGTGAATAAGTGACCTTGGAGTTGAATGTTTTGTTGGCTGCTGTTGCCAAGGTCAGGACAGAACTGTCAGGCCCGTGTTTTTGTATAAAATGCATAGAGGATCTCATTTTTACTACTTCTGTCTCTAAATCTCCATCGACAGCTGATGACAACAAAGGACCAACAAGTCTACGGTCACACCAGCGAAATGCTAATATCTGCATGCTATCAATTGTATAATAAATAGTTGACAGAACCTCTGTGACATCACCCGTAGGTTTCTGAAGAGCCATTTTGAAGCTTATAGTGTGGTGGCTCTGCCTGACTTGGCTAACTCTTGGCTAATCCAAAAATAAGCAAAGAGGTGGAGCTGAGGTGGCTGAATGAAGTGGCTAGCAATCTGTGACGGTTCCCACCTGTCACTCAAAGTGGACATCCCCTTAATTATGCATAACTTTAAACCCTAATATAATTTAAACAGGTGAGTTACATAAAAAAATACCCCAGAGGTTGTTGCTTGGCTTCCATGCTCCCAATGACAATGCTATATGCTGATGTTTAGCAGGTAGCCTATAATGTTTAAAATGTTCACCACCTTAGTTTAGCATGTTAGCATGCAAACTCTTGTTAATTAGCTTTTAAGACACAGTACATCTGAGGCTGATGAGAATGTCAGGTGTTTGAAGTATCAGATGAATTTAAAATTTGACCTGCTGATGGTGCTAAATGAGAAGTCAGAAAATCATAAAAGTATTGCAATTCATCCTGAGGGGAACATGAATGTCTGTACCACATGTCATGGCAATCCATCCAATAGTTCGTGGGGACATTTCAATTTCATTTCAAATCACTAGGATTTGTCCTCTAGGGACCTCGAGTGTTTGTACAAAATGTAATGGCAATCCATCCCATAGTCATTGAAATATTTTGGTCTGGACCAGACTGGCTGACAAACCAAAGTGTGTCTTAGGACCCTTTTGCACTTACTTTGTTTGGTCTGGACTTTGAACTATTAAATTTGACCTGAACCAAAAGTACAGGAGTGAAACCTCCACTGGACCACTGTCAGGACCAGACACCCGAACCTTGGTCTGACCAAATGAGGTGGTTTTGGTCCAGGTCAAATTAAACCATGCTTCAGTTCATTTCTGGTATGAAAACATCTTTTTTATGGTTTGGTACTTTTGGACTGACTGCATAAAGTTCTAGCAGGCAATCATCAGAACTGGAAAAAGGAAAAACAATGCAACAAAACAAAACAAGCTGCTTTTGCACATGAGGACGAAGCCAAATGTTTGGTATTTGGTCTGATGACTTTATAAAGAGTCAGTTGTAAAAAAATCTCACAAAAAATTCTGGCACGTTTCAGTTATTTTCCGAGAGGATGAGAGAGCAATTGAACTGACAACAGCCAAAGTCATGCACATCCATCTACAAACCCATCAACTGTAAGTATAGGGAGATGCAGCTCAAATACCTGTAGGTGATAATGACAGGACGTATGTGTATAGTTCTTTAGTGCGCTTGCATAATTGAAATGTGAAACCAAAACTACCAAATTCATGTGACAAAAATGTGAACGTTGGTTCATATTTTCGGCTGTGAGAACGCCCTTGGCATTGCCAAAAACTGCAGATGTCAAGCAGCTCTTTTGCTCATTCTTTAGTGATTTTGTAGACAAATGTTCTCACACAGAATAACCTTTAAACGCTGCTGCTTCAGTATTCTACTACTCACCTCATCATCAACTATGGTGTTATGCTGGCAGCAAGGTGAACTAGATGTGACATGGGTAGCAGGTGCTAATGAGCTAAACAAACACATAAGAAGCAATCTGGAGTGCCCTTCAGTTCACTTTTGACTTGGTATTTGTCCTCCATCAGCAGCTGCTGATACCAGAGATGGCTGAATTTATTACCCCCAGGTACACATTAGCTTCACATCCTGTCATGGGGAGTCGCGCTGTTTATTTGGTCTTGACGGGCAATATTTAAACGATAGGCATCCAATTAAAGCTGACATTTACCATGGTGTATCTGTCCGCGCTGCTTCCTCACACAGTGTTTGTCCTGCTGTCTGTCGATAGCGCTCTGCCTCCATCCAGATAATATCACATCTGACAGTCATGACAGGAAGAACCGACCACAGGCATTTGCAGAGTTGTGACAGAGGTCTGATAAAAGGATTGAGGAATAAACATCAATTTAGACAGCCTAAAAGATAATACTGGGACCCAAAAGAGATTATGGCAGAGATTATGACTGTGAGATAAAAAAAAAATTGAGTCTTAGAGGAATATTAAATAAGAATGTATCTGGACCAGGGATAGAAACCTACCGGGTCTGAGATATTTATCTTCTCAATATATTACTGATCCAGTGGTTGCTTGCATAAACAACCTTAAGTTTCACATTTGAGTTTGTCTCCCTTAAAGCTGAATATTTCCCCAGGGTAATGGGTTCACATTGCATAAAGCCTCTTAAATTGTCTCCTTGCCTAAGTGTTTAAACTGAAGCTTTCAAAGCAGTTACTGTCATAATACAGCACATGTACTCTTCATTTATCACGGTTCCGCTTTGCTAAAATAATTCTTTAATGTTACAAGACAGCAATATTCAGTTGTTAGCTAGCGTAGCTAATACATTTACGTTTGCTGGCTTGTTCAAAATGGGCAACAAAGAGAAACAAAAAGGAACAAGCTACAAAATTGCTAGTGCTGACGTCAAATCTGTACTTTCAAGTTGCACATCACTCACAGTGTCCTGAAAAATGCATCCTAAGGACCCTCTAGCAACACATAAGGGAATATGTATGTAACTAAGGGCAAACAGAGAGATCTCATCTATAGATTAAAATTTAAGGTACACCATAGCCAAAGTGGTTTTATGCAACCGGGCACAGGCTCAGATGAGATCATGTATTGAAACACACTTGAAACTACTGCTAAATTAGTGTTTCCACCTTTAAACGCCTGGCACAATCACATGCCTCCATGCTGTTCTCCAACCACAATGTGACTCTGAACTTGATAATGAGTAAGTCCCTTCATTTCCACACTTGTCTTTGAATAACCAGCCAGCTGCAAAGATCCAAAGGCATTTGTGTGGCTTCTGTCTGTAAGGCCTGAGCGTTTATTACCTCACATTTCATTCGTCCCATCTGCTGGTATTTTTTCCCACCCTTCCCTTCATTGCTAATTAAGTGCTAATCCTGGCCTAATTTCTATGGTTACAACGCATGTTGTTGGGGTGATGTAATTCTCGCACTCATGTGAATTAATGATGAAATATGTCAACTGAAAAACTGGGCTTTGTCAACATCTACTGTCTGTACATGTCTGCACATGTACACACTGTCCAGTGTCTGAGGCCACATACATATACAGGGGGCAGGGCCAGAGGGGTGGCATGGGCCCCATCTGGAAGCTGATAGGTCACCCCTGGTGCCTCCCCTACTAGAGTCAGAGGCTGGTAGGAAACTGTTATTTTAGTATCAAAATCTCTGTATGAGGGGCCTGTTACTTTTTTTTTTGTTGGAAAGTCAATCAAACCACTACAAATATGCACAGAAAATGAAAAATGACTGCAACGTGTCGCACAACAGCCACAAAGAAATCCAAAATGACCACAGATAGGGGCAAAACATAGACAGAGTCACCAAATGACCACAAATCAATGCAAAACGACCACAAAGTGACACAAAATGACTTTCGAGCAATAAATAAATGACTTTGAACAATGCAGCTGTTTTGGTCGATTGTCATACATTTATTACTTTTATAATGTCAATCTTAATGTTTGTTATTGTCACAAATCCATCTACGGGTCTTAACGCAATTTTACTAATCTTACAAACTTAACCTTGTTTCTAAAAGACCAGTGTGTAGGATTTAGTGGCATCTAGTGGCGAGCTTGCAGATTGCAAACACCTCATCTCACTCTCCCCTTACAAGCGTGTAGGCAGGCCGCGAAACTTGTGAAAAACATGAAACATATCTAGAGCCAGAGTTTGTTTTATCTGGGCTACTGTAAAAGCATGGCAGTGCAGCACGGCCTCCATGGAAGAGGACCTTTTCTCTCTGTAGATATAAATGACTCACTCTAAGGTAACGAAAGCATGAGGATTCTTATTTTCAGGTAATTATACACAAATGAAAACAGACTTATGAATATTATATTTCATGGGGAGCTCCAATGGCTCACTTGCTATATGTGCGGCCTTGGTGTAATTTCTAGCCAGCAGCCATTTGCTGCATGTCATCCCCTCTCTCCACCCCTTTCCTGTTTTCCTTTGTCCCTGTTAAAACTGTGCCCCAGTCTGGCCCCCACATTCAAAAGTTCCTAAAGCTGCCCCTGGTCTCGTTACTATCATGCAAGTATTTTTTCAATGAAAAGACTCATACGTGTTCCACATGTTTGTCAAATATAATCAAACACAATCAATCACACTGGTGTCTCTGTTGCTTTGTGCATTTCCTTCACACC
>JAJHUR010000296.1:0-25022 GCA_027495735.1 Lutjanus campechanus
CGACCAGAAGAAGCCGAGGATGTTCAGAGAGAATGACAGCTTTGTCTGCACAGTGAAAAACACAGTAATAATGCATCATTAGGAAATAAGTGAAAATAGAAAACAATCTGATTCATTTTCTTACAAACCAGGATGAGACAACTTGTGGTAATTTTGAACCTTCTTTTAAAATGATCACTTTGAATTCTTTGCACAACTTATTGTAAACAACCTTATTCAAATTCTTTAAACACACCTCCACATCATTATGTGTTGGACAATAATCTAAAGATATACTTTTTAGATACAAGCATTTGTTTACTGCTGCAAGTTTACAAATAAGAGTGTGGGGGGGTTCAGACAGTCTAACTGGATGGCAAACATGATTAAAAAATCTCACTTTTGTCTGGAAGCCATTTTAATTTCTCATTTACTTGTTACTGACAACAAATTATATATTAAATTTAAATGGGTTAAACAGAGTAAAGAATTCTAAAGATGTTGGGACATAAATTCTTATTAGAAACATTAAAAATATGAAATAATATCCAGAATAATACTATACACTTGGCACATATCATTAATTTTTAATTAAAGAGTTAACGTATCTATTGGAGCTTAAGAATGAACTTTTTTGATCTTTTATCTTACCACATGAATGTTTGGAGACTGTCCAGCAGCAAACGACAGCATACCAGAGACCACATACTAAGATATTGATAAAACATGTAAATTATTCATTTTACACAGAAATACAATAATGAATATTTATAATATAATATAATTTATAGCCTAATTGATGAATCATAAAAATAAGTGGCAGATTATTTGGCAATGAAAATAATCATGACATGACATGACATGACATGACATGACATGACATGACATGACATGACATGACATAACATAACATAACATAAGCTTTGTTGAGGCCATACAGGGAATATAAAAGTGTCACAGCAGCAAAAGGAAGTGGGTACACGAACAGATGCGTACTGTAAATTCAGATAGATATACTGTTTTCTGTCAATCTATTTGTATTTTCTTTAATTATTATTATTATTTTTCACAGAATAACTTATGGGAGTAAATTAAATTTGTAGTTTTGTTTTTGTATTTACCACAACACAGGGCAAAGAGTAGATCCTGATCAAGAAGTTGTCTGGGTGGCGGTCTAAGTAAGAGAGGATCAGACCAAGAGTGACAATGAACACACCAGCAATGGCCTGGGCTGCCTAATAAAATAAGAGAAAAATACCTCATTACAATGCTGCATTTTTTGTGTTGAAGCAGAAAATACAAGATCACATGACTCTACCTATGAAAGAAAAAATTCAACTTACTCCAAGAGGTTTAGGTTTCCCATTAATGGCAAAGACCTTGAAGGAATCCCTGTAGACACACTGAAACTTCTCCGGCATCAGTTGACCCTCTCGAACATCCGTCAGACTCCCAATAGGAATGGTGATGATCATTGAATCATTGCAGATAAAAGTCTTCTTCATTCTCCTGTGAACAACATCAAAGTAAAAGCTAATACAGCAGTCTGTATCTCTGAGGGGATCTGTTGTTGTTGAAGTTTTCAGTAAATACCTTTTTTTTATCCTTCTGTCTTGATTCTGACCTGAAATTCTCTGCTTTGTCAAATGACTTTAACAAGGAAATGACCTGGTACACCACTTGCCTTCGTCTCTCACACCCTCTCTCTCTCGCACGCACACAGACACACACAAACACACACATGCACACAAACACACAAAATGCTTGCATGTAGACTTTTGAATTTGACATTTCAAACTGTTAAGTCATAACCTAAGCTTATTTGTGTGCATAAATATAAATAGAAATCAGAAATAATGTAAGATAATCTAAAAGTGCTTATTGTGATGAGATACTGAGGGCTGAACATGAAGAAAGACCACTGACAGAGTGAGGAAGTTGAGGTTTGAGGTGACCTCATCTGTCAAAGTATTTTCAGGGAAGTGAAGATCATGTCTAAAAAGTGAAGCACTTGATTGAGACCCATACAGAGTGTCAAATAGATACTGCGCAACTTAAACGTGGTAAGAATCACAACCTAAACTTTTTTGAATTTCACTTTTAAAAAAACTTTGTTGTACATATTTGCTATGAAGACTATGAATTTAAAATCATCTCAAATTTTGTATATGTGTATGTAGCCTAAGTCAGTATATGAGTATTTCTAACACGAGCTGCTGTTGATACTTTGAAAATGACTTTGAATCACTTCTTCACATCTTTTTAATTATATTTTGGGGTTTTTGTGCCTTTACTTGATAGAACAGCTGAAGATAGACAGGAGAGGTGGGAGACAGAGCGGGGGTGATACGCAACAAGGCGCTGCAGGTTTGAATTGATTTCTGTATGAATGTTCTCTTGTTAAAGGACTGAGAAACTTGTATAGAATTACATTGAACTTATTTGATGCTGCCTGAAAAAGTTCAGCTCCAACAACAAAATAAATGAGTAGTATATAATTATGTGAAGGTCAAATGCAACATCATTAATAGGTTAACCCTTAGACAAAATCTCACCTGTATTTGTATCAACCATGACAGTAAATGTATGGATTTGCAAACACCTACAAATGTGTAAATCTTTCAGTGAAAAATCTGTCATGCAAGTAGCTTCAGTGTTATTAAATTAATTGTATTGTTGCATGTCTTTTTTTTCAAATCCAAAAACAAACTGTTCTCAGGATCAACTATAGTTGCACATCATATTTGGTATCTGTCATTTATACTAGAAAAACAGAAACACTTGCACAATGTATTACTGCATATTGAAATGCAATGGAAAAGCAAAAATACTACCTTGTAGTTAGGCACCAAATCATATTCCAATTATTTTGACAGATAATGTGATTGTTATATGAGTCACAGTTAGTGGGACTGATAATTTTTGCATCACAATTTTCATTTTCACTGACAATTAAAATCATGATGATGTGACATTAGTTGGGGTCTAAACCAAACAAACAAGTTTTCTTACATCCAGAGAACAAGATGTGCAGGCCAGGACATCTCTGCAGTGCTACAGTATTTCATTATAAAAATGTTTTGACGCACATTTTACCGTTATGAAAAAAGTTCAGCTGCTGCGATTTGAATATGCACTTGGCCATAGTGCAGTTTCAGTCATATTTTCCATAACTGTGCAGCCTTTACCATAAATATGCTTAGATTTTATTGACACCACTCCTTGAATTGTTTGGGTGCTTATTTTGATCCATGGTCCTTTTCAAACCTGCTATCTGTAGTGGTATTGTATTGATATTTGTGGTGTATTGGACTGCATTATAAGACATCTCTTACTTTACCATCTTGTCAATGTAAATGGCTGAGAATTAAAACTCTGACAATTTATTACAGGACTTTTATATGGCATTACAGTGTACAAAGGTTTCTATTTTTCTGGTCAGCCTGTACTTTTTAAGCATTGTACTTTAGTGATTGTCCCATCTTAAGACCAAAGGAGAAAGGTTTCATATAGTATAAACACATCATTATTTTTAAATCATTATATACTTATACACCATGAGAAAAACTATCATCCCTCCAGACCAGAGAAGCACCATGGCCTGTGCCGATGCTGATATGGACATCCATGGAGATGGTGAGGATCCGAGTGGAGCTGGCTGGAGAACACCACCGATGATAAGACATTACCAAGCTACAGAGTTCATGCCAGACGAAAAAGGGCCGCTGCATAACCTGCTGCAGAAACAACCTGCTGTGTTAGGGGTAAGAGTGACAAAACTGCTCAGGACATACAAGAAAGTCAACACTTGTTGAGTATAGATCATATTGCTGAACTATTACTGAGACTGTGTCACAGAGGTGTTGATTCAACTTTATGCTGATTTCTGATGTTGGTGTTGTACTCTAATTGTACTCTAACCTTATTTTACTGCAAGACATTGTAAGGAAATCATGTTTGCACTTTTTATTTTATCTTATCCATCGCATCAAATTGTAGGTTGTGATCCAAATTTAGTCTCAAAATGAATATGACCCCAGTAGAGCTTAATATGTCATATATTTATGTAAACATGTCTGTGAAGGTTCTCAGTCATCCAGGTCATGGCATTCATAGCAAGGTTTGTCTGCAAGTGGACTTGCAGAACTGAAGAAGCTTCTTGGATGAGAGGAGAAACATCTTCAAGAATCTATCAAGTCCAGTTTCATACGACAAACCTTGCTACGAATGTTTATGCAAACTAAGAAGATTATGTAGAAATGCTGATAAATTGCAAATGATTATCAGTTCCAGTTATCAGTTATCAGCGAGTTTCAGTTTAAAAAACAACTTTCTCTACACCCTTTTCAGTGAGTAAAGTGCAAAGCATGTTACAATAACTCATATTCACACCCACACCAACACATGAATTCACAGATGGCCGTGCATGCTGATCTCACCTATCTGTTGCAGTTGGGGGTTTAATGTCGTTAGTTTTAGTGTCTCAAGGACACTTCAGCACGCAGTTTGGAGGAGCCAGGGATCAAACTACCAACCCTGCAATTACAGGACAGCATGGCTGACCTGAGCTACTCATAACAAAGCAACTACCTATGACTGTGGCTCAGGAGGTAGAGCAGGTTGTCCGCTAATCAAGAATGTCGGTGGTTCGATTCCTGACTCCTCTAGTCTACATGTCCAAGTGTCCTTGGGTAACTGGGTGAATGTGACATGGTTGTAAAGTACTATATTAAATCAATCCATTTACTATTTCCAATATGAACATCTTTATCAAAGTGTGTAATCCCAAAAAAATATTGAACATTGTAAGCTTTGTGTGTAAACGTGGCTGTAATCAGGTCTTTATAGTTGAAGCCTTTTTATTTAATGTGTGTGAGTCTAAGTGTGCTGCTTCATAGTTGCATCAGATACTGTGTATCTGCATGTACAAAAAGGAACTGAGATAGTGAGCGTCATTTTTTTCTTATTCTTATTTTTTTCTCAATCTTGTTCACAGACACTAAAGCCCATGCATTAGTGCATCTTTTACTAATTCCTCCTTATAAAGCATTTACAGCAGAGTTCATGCAACATCTTACAAACAGAAAAGAGGTGGCAAAAAGTAGATAGAGAAATGTCTACAATAACTTCTACTCTTGTGCTGTTTTGGACAGCAGCAACAGGAAATGGTTGGTTGGGGGGTTTTGTGGTATTGTACCATGTCCGTGTAAAGGCTGAAGTTTCATATAATCTTCTGATACTGTGAACGTGTGCATAGCATTTTCAAAAGTAAAGTCTCTGGTGTGTTATTTGTTCATTTAGACTGTGTTTATTTTTTTATTATGATTTGGAAGAAAATGCATCTCCTTTTGGGAACAAAATTCACATTTTCTTCTATTAATGTTAATTAATTAAATACAGCACATTTCAGACCATATACTGATATTTTATGTGCATTGTATGTCTTTTTTATTCAGAAACGATTTCAAGTAAGGACACGTGTCATGAATTTATGGATGGAAATCATAATCATGAATTATCAGACTGCAAAATATAATTAAACTGGGGGGAGATATAAAGAGACAAAGTTGAATGAACATGATATACGTAGGGAAATAAACAAACAAGTTTGCTTTGCTGATGCTATCCTTTATTTCACTAAAATTCAACTTGAATCCTTTATTTATCAGTTGCTTCCCCAGTTAATGAAAAACTCGGGAACCACTGACTTAACTCAAGGACAACATTTAGGCATGGATGAGATAAAGTTAATTCTTTATTTTACATTTCTGACAGTTTATACTACATGCAAGAATTCATGCATTAGTCCACTCTGACACATGCACCATTACTTGTGGAAATGAAGCTGAGATAATAAATGAATCTTCTAATATTTACTGCAAATATAACAATATAACAGTCTTGCTCCTGTACCAGTCTCTGCAGGTGGTGAGCGGTCTCCTCAGTGTTGGAGTGGGAATCATTTTTGCTGCGACCCAGAACATGGCCGAGTCCCTTTTCACTATGTTCAGAGTTTCCCTCCTGACTGGAGCACTTGTAAGTCTCTGCTCACATTATATCAATTTAAAACCTTCTAAACTTTTTTGTTATTAAAAAAACATGCACTAAATAAAGTAGATAAAACTATAAAGACTGCCATGGATGAGTTAAAAGTGTTAATGTTTTTAGTCGTCACTAAGCTGCACTCCTCTCCTCTGCAGTTCATCATTGCTGGAATTGTTTCCAACCTGCTGTTCAAATATCCAGGATTACTACCTGTGAGTACAACCAGTACAAACCCAACAAACAACACAAACATTACAGTCGGTGAAGGTGATTATTAGATGAATATATTAAGTAAATAATGATGAATGGCTTATGTTCCAGGTGTCCCTCATGGTGAACTGCAGCTGTATTATTGTGGCTGTTGTTGCAGCCTGTCTGATCGGTGTCGACCTGGCTTACTGGAATCCACAAAATGATCAGTTTTTGAAGGTGAGACAAGGGAAAGAATATAATGAAATGAAACACTTGAAAGTGCTTATTTAGCATTACTGCACAGCTTTGTTAAATACTTGATTGTGATGGATCAATTATGGCATTATAAGGTCTGTTACTTCTGTATAGCAGATCATTGTATGAACAACAGACCATTGCTATGGATGCAGTTCTAATCATAGATCATGATCAAACAATCATTTTCAAATCACTAAAATCATCTTTAAATTATTATCTGGTGTAAAATTGTAGTTTATTTTTTCAGTACGTAGGTGAATAATAAGTAAGATATTATATAATGAGCAGGTCATTATTGCAAAATAAACCTTGTCAAGTTGATTAATTTCAACATAATGACCGGCTCACTGTACGTTATCCCTTACATAGATACTGTATTTACATAAATTTACTAATATTAAACTAATGCATACTTGATTATCTTTGTGTTTTTAACAGATGGAGCTGCTGACGCTTTGTGTGTTGGGGCTTGAGGTTCTTCTCTCTGCAATCCTCTGCTTCTGGTTCGCTAAAGAGAAACGTGCCAAATCATCATGATCAAGCTGCTGAAATTATATGAGAAGAAATCTGAGAATTTAATGCTTTAAATTAAGTGTTCGGGCTGTATATTAGTGCCTAAAAGAGGTTAAGGCAGTGTATTAGCGAACATAAGTGGTTTTCTGTTCTGTCTTGATCGCCTATATTGGAGTTCAACCCCCCACTTAACAGGTTGGGCTGTGGTCTGGGTATGATGTTTGACTCGGACTGAGAATACAAAACCTGTGGTGAACAAATGTCAGCGTCTCTCGTGTGAAGACAAAAACCACTTCTTCATTCTTCTTAAACTCTGCGTCTCTGTGTGTAACGGTAGCAGTGAGTCTCATAATGATGTTCTGTTTGTCGCAGGGTCCCTGTATGTGGTTTTACACACATTCTTGGTTATCAGTGGAAATATCTGCAACGTGCTTTCAGCTGTATTCACACTTTTAGCTGGTTTCACATACAGAGAGCTTTACTGAACTATGAGGGATTTGTATGTTATACTTTGTGCGTTGTTATCAGTGAATAGCCACTGGTGGAAATACTTGATTTTGTGTCAATGAAATACATACAACATTATGTTTTAAACATTTTAATAATCTGTACAAACATGTCATAACACAGGACTTGCAACAAAAGAAAAAGAAACATGACAGTACAACATTGTCTGATCTGCCTGCTATTTTTTCTGTTTTGTAAAATACATAATAAAAAAAACTCATCTACAATATAAACACTGATTCTAGTTCATTAAAACAAATGTACAGACCACTGACGTACCATCATGGCAGTGAATATTATGTGTCAATTTCAAATTTACAGTATCATAATGAAATGTCATATAATCGCTGAGCTTCATCCATTAAAGTCTCAGTGCTCCGCAGCTGGATTCCTCTAATTTTCATCTCCTTGTCCTGATGTACAAACTGCTGTGGCATCAAGTAGTGTTCAGCCTCACAACTTCACAGCTATGAAAAAATACAGAGCAAGAAAGGGTAATTTAGAAAAAACATTTTCCTACACATTATACACTTATTTTACTTCAGTCAGCATGCAATGTTAAGAATGTCAGTCAACTAAAGGGACCATTTGAACTCATTTACACACCTTTTAGGTATAAAATGGCATTACACATCACATATTTTAAATATTTTACATTTTGTCACTTGGGCATCAGTGTTGTGTGCAAGATGAAGCAAAATGCTACTCAAACTGTCTTTTTCAGCTGCTGAAAAATGTAGAAAATGAAGCAACACCGCCATGTCAAAATTATGGTCATTTCTAGGCCTGCAACTAACAATTATTTTCATTGTTGATATATCTGTTGATTATTTTCTCGATTAATGGATTAGTTGTTTGAGTTATATAAAATGTCAGAAAATTGTGAAAAATGTCCATCAGTTTTTCCCAGTTGTTTTGTTTTGTCCACAACCCATCCAGTTTACTGTCATAGAGGAGTAAAGAAACCAGAAAATATTCACATTTAAGAAGCTGGAATCAGAAATTTTCTCAAAAACATTACTCAAACCAGTCTGACTGATTTATCAAACTAGTTGTGTGATTAATTTAATAGTTGACAACTAATCTATTAATAAAGTAATTGTTGCACTGGTACTTTTGATGTGATTTTCAAAGTTATTTCCTTAAATCAATGATTTTCAAACTTTTTTTTTTTTTTTTTTAGCAAAGTAAAGGGCAAGATATAATATTATTTAATGTATTTTCTGCTAAAGTCATGCTATTGTCAAAATGTGTACATATACAGTCTTTTACACTTACTTCAAAGTTTAAGTCCATAACATTACTAAAACTTTGGATCTGAATGTTTCTAATTAGATTACTGTGCACTTACAAATGAAAAGACATCGGAAATTAAATTTAGCACTGACTGGAGCGCGAAGAGTTAATAAAGAATGTTTCTTAAAAATAAGACTGAAATAGGCAGCAGGGGAAGTTTTGCTCTGTTTGCCTAAACCTTTATCAGAATATCAAAACAGGAGCAAACATCTTTGATAACATTTTAACAACCACATATTTAAGGATTTGAGACACCTTTTTTTTTAAAGTACTGTATTTTAAAAGCAACATCTTAACATGGGGACTAATAAAAAATTTAATGATTGTAAGTGCTCTATTTATTTAGGTTCAACAACAAATGTCATCGCTGAAGTTATTTATTCCTCATGCCTTCAATTTGCTTAAATGTAAGTACAGACAAGGTTGCTGTCATTCTGTTCAGTCCATTTCCTCCAGGTCCAACAATTTAATGCTGCAATTTACAATGTAATATATTATGCATTTAATCTTTTAATATATGTGGTTATGCAATACATTTTTCCCCATTAGGCACAATAAACACTAAACATTGAACTGATCTGAACATTAGAAACAAACAAAAATAAGTTAAACAGTTTGTTAAAAAACACAAAACTCAGGCATCAACAAAAAACTCTTTTAACCATAAAAGCAACAACAGAGCATGCATGTGTTCAAACTAAGGCTGTCCCCGACTAAGAGTTTCTTAAGTTGAATCTGATTTGGCCATATGAATAATCGACGATTCATCCTCTTTTTTTGCAGTACGCCGCACTAAATTCCTGCATGAGTCTACATGAGTATGTTTTACCAGTAATACGGCATTTTAATGCCTTTCTTTGTCATCTGTGATGTGAAATTTTCAACATTTTCACACAGTCAAATAAATTAAAAGTGTGTATTCTCCTGTAATTCAGTTATAAAATCAGCGGACCTGTGAAGCTTGTTTCCTGAGTCTGCAGCTGCTGTCAAGCATCACCCGTGCTGCGCTCTGCGTTCCTTTACGCTGTGAATTACGGATTTATTTGGGCCAAACTAGAATTGGTGATTTTTGGGACAGTGGAAAGATGAACAATAATTACTCTTTAAAATAGGGCCTCTCACTGTTGTGATTCTTTCCATAATATTGTCAGACACTAGCAATAACAATCTGAGCCTGTCAGTGGCAAAAACAAGCACAAACAACAAGAAAATCAGGCAAGCGTCACCTGCTCTGAGCACTTCACAGGTACATCTGGATGAGGTGTCTGATAGCTCGTCACACTACTCTGCATTTCTATCACACTTCTCCTCTTCCATCACAGTTAATTTTGCAGTTTGTGGTGATTTAGCGACTCGGTTTGCAAACATGCGGTTTCAAAGATCTGTGTACAATGATGCAGATAAAAAACAAAAACTGAAACTTGTTTACAAACCACTCGTTTCACCCGATGGCACATGTGGTCCCGGGGATATTTTTTAATAAGTGCATCAGTCACTGACACTGCTGTGAATGACCGACAAAGGAAAAAAATGCTCAACTGAAAGAATCTTAGTTGACTACAGGCGCTCCAAATAATGATTTGAATAATTGACTATCAGGGGGCAGCCTTAGTTCAAACATACATAAAACTCTTGACAACATGTATTTTCTGACACAAATTCCACCCTCAGGTCAAATGGATGCACAAGGAAGAAAATGAGAGGATGAGAAAACCAAGAGGAAAACATGACAAAGAGCCACAAGTTTACAAAACAAACCACCCATCGGGATGAGAGCCCTCTACACTGCCATGCAGCACACAATACAGGCACCAAAAGCACATTTTCCACACAGATTAGTAGTCAGGCCACAGGTTCCTCACAGTTGTTAATGAGGCTGTGAAGGGAAAAACACAGATGTCCACTCTGGTGACACCAGTTACTTACTGAGCTAAAACCCCTCAGCTCTGAGTCAGACCACAGTAGAGAGGCCTACTGCTATATGAGAGGTGGCGTTCTGGTAAAAACAAAACAGCAAAGAGGTGGTGAGTGAAACGGAGTCTTCAGCTAATGACCAGCACTTTCCTTTACGTCCTCAGAGTCTGAAAATATACCAGCTCATTTAAATAATTAGTTCTCCCACACTGGTTACAATTCGCCAGTCAGTCTAATTGTCTTGTGTGGTGTGTTTGCGCTCACTGTAAGTTTAATGAGGCCATATACATTTGAGAAGGAAAGCTCCTCACATCGCAGTGAGGGTAAAATATCGTCTCAAGACTTTTGCAAATGACACTTTTCTCTACACGAAGCACAGGTTCATGTTCAGATTTATGAAATTTCGGGTAAAAAAACAAAACATGTTCAATATAATTGCAACAGTTTTGACTGGTATAAAGTTTTATAAGAGCACAAGAGATCTAAATCCTAAACTTCTTCATAAGACCAGATTTCACTGCAGATTTGACACGATTTAAAAATTGATCACCATAGCCAAATTGGGGCTTCAAAATTACCAATATGTTCCTGGCTTTGGACAAATAATAAATACAGTGTTAAAATGTTTCTAATAACTATAGTTTTTAACCCCTATTGTCTTTGTTTCTTTATGACGGAAAATGCAAAAACTACGTTCACCAAGCAGGAGCACTTCAGAATGATGTGATGATATACAGCCCAAACTTGTAACTGGCAACAACATGTCTTCTTCAGAGCTTAGAAGAATAACTCTGTAGCATGTTATGTATTGCTTCCAAAGAAAAAATAAATACTATTGATAAAAATAAAAGTATTTAAGTATTTTTTAGCAACACAATATCAAAGATAAGCAAATGTATGTGCTATGATAATGGACTATTTTTATTCCATCATACACTAGCAGATGAAGGCTTGATTTGAAGACTTGCAGAACCAAAAATGTAGTACACTTTGGGGTAAAGTCAAAGTACAAAAGTAAGTACAATATGTTAAATTGAGTTGATTAAATAAAATATTTTTAAATAAAAAAAGGCAATAAAAACATATGAACAGGGTAAAAAAAGGTAAGTACCACATGTGGTTAACCTAATAACTTTTGGCAAAGGGTCAATGAAATGGCACAAACAGGAAAACAAAAAAAGAAACCGAAAATATTTTGAGGTTAGTCACAGGTCTACATAAAGGTAGGCTTAAGCTAAAACACATCTTTATTATTCCTGCGGCCTATGTTTGTAATGACACATATCCACAAAGTTTACACTTAGTGGGACAAAGGCAATGGCTGTCTGCAACTGCCCAAGCACCTCTTCTTTCTCTTAACCCTGACTAAGTCCTCACCATTGACCACCTGATGCTCCTTTTAATGTAGCATCTCTTGTGTTTCTATGTAAATGTACTTTTAATTTGTCCTGTTTGGATCTGAAATATTGTTTTTAATGTTCTCCTTTTTAACAGCAGTTTTTCTGCACATGTATGCAAAGAAAAATTTCTGCCCTTTTCACACAAAGGATAAACAATAAAATATTTTCTATTATATAAATGTGTCACTGCAAATGTAGTTTAGTTGTAGTTTCGCATAATCCTCAAAATACACTCTGAATGAATGAAACAACGTGAGCACAACATCAGGTCATCTCAGTATAAGAAGATAATAAGGAAGGTAATCAAACACTCACTGCTGTGATGAACTTGGTGCCTGGGGGCTGGAGATCTTCCTCTTTCTGGAATATTGAAGGAGACGTTATGGAGGAAGGAGGCGTGGAGGAGCACAGGAAAGAGGGGGGCTCATTGTTGTTGTTGTTGTAGGCGTCCATGGCGATGCTGGGGTGTGCTGGTATAGTGAGGGTGCTCAACCCAGTTACACTGTCACTGGAGGTGCACTGGGAGGACGTTTCTGAGCTCTCAGTGACTGTCACACAACACAGACAGAAAGATACATTAATATACTGGATAAAGCAACACAGAACTCTTAATTTACTGTTCAGGCAAGAGTTCAAGTCATTGTGCAGGCAGTTACCACATTTGTTCTGGCTTTGTGTTTTGCTTAAAGCTCCTTTGTGTAGGATTTCACATTATCAGACTTTGGTGTCTCCTGGTGGTAGCAGCAAAGACACTGTTGCAGACAGTGAACCCTCATCTAACCCTGTAAAATGTCTAACATAGACGCTTTAAGACTATCTATATGTGCATTACTTTCATTTCATCTTTAAGTACTTCTCCATTCTAATAGTGTTTATCTTTACTTCACTTATCTTTTTTTAGTGCTTTGTGAAGCGCTTTGTAACTTACAGTAAATACAGACTTTTTGTATTTTATATTTGTAATTAATTTAGATCACTGTGAAGAGATCTGTTTCATTTTGATAATAAAGTGTCAAAAAATCCAAATTAAATCTACTGTAATTTAGTCCTGTAAAACCTGAAAATTTCCAATGGGGTAGAGCTGCAATGACGCTTAAAGGCTAACTATATGTACATTATTTTCATTTCATTTTGAAGGACTTCTCCATTCCAATAGTGAGGATTTGCTGCTTTTCTTTGTCATTTGTGACAGTAAATGAAGAGTCTTTTAGTTTTGGACTGTTGATTGGACAAAATAATACCAATTTAAAACCGTCACCTTGGGTTCTGGCAAATTATTAGCAATTTTCACTTTCTTTTTTTTTTTTACATTGTATTATTAGTGTTTGTATGTGCCAAAATCCCCCCAAGAAAGAAAAAAGACCAATGACAATTTGACGAAATTGTTTATGCTATAAATGGCATTCTAAAATTGTATTTTCATTCACAATTTTTCTGATGATGTTCACCTTTATTTCAAATAATCAAAATAAGCACAGGTGCATTCCTTGTTTTTTTAAAAACTTAAAGTGTGTGGTATATGGCGATTCAACATGGCAGCCTCCATGGAAGACGACCCATGCCCTCTGTACATATAAACAGTTAATTCAACTATAACAAAAACCCAGTGATTCTTTTTTCAATTGATGAAATTAAATGAAAACATATGAAAACCTCCTTAGGAATATTATAGTCAATTTCTGCCATATTTTGCCAGTAAATCTAATCTAAATCTTACACAGTGGACCTGTAGGTGAAAATAATGTGCCTTATAGGTTTGAGAGCAGGAAAAATGTCCACTCACTCATGGAGGGCTGACTCCCGCTGTCCTGCTCCAGCTCGTCCTCCTCTATGCAGTCATAAGGCCACTGGCCAAAGGAGGGAACGCTGGTCATTGGGTACTGATGTGTGTGTGGGTGAGAGGGTGAGGAGTAAAGATGAAGATTGAGGGAGCCCAGCAGGGAGGAGGATGACTGGCTGCTGGAGGAGGAGGTGCTGCTGTTGGAGATGGTGGAGTGAGGTCTCTTGAAGGAAGTGGCGTGCTCAAACGAAGGCACCGCGATGGATGCCCTGGTCCTAGACTCTGTTGGTGGAGACAAACACAGTGTGAGCTGTGAGATCATGGGAAAGAAGAAAAGTGACAAGAAAACATGAAAATTCCTGAGGTTGTTAATGATGATAATTAAGGCATGAATCTGTTATTTTACAGCAGCTCTGGTGAGCCATGAAAGAGAAGTCATGTAAAATAGTTTACTGTGGTTGTAATGACTTCAAAACCTTGAGGCTTGGATTACATCTGGTGTGTTAACTCGACAAAAATCCCAAAATACTACTTGGATTTAAACACCTGTAGGCAAGAGCCAAGTTTCTGTGGTTTCAGCAAAGAAAAATGTTGTGTATCTGCATTGATTACAAGCTGAATCATGAAGATGCAACAACAAACTGGAGAGAGAGGAGAAGAGTCAGGGAAAGAGGGGGAGAAAGCGACAGTGAGGTTCTGGAAGTGAAAATCATATTCATATTCTAAGAAATAAACTCACCACGAGCTTTGTGAAACAATGGTATAATACTCCTGTAGAAGCCAACAAGGCTGGGCGGCATCAAAAATGTTTTATGAAAATTATGTTTTATTCGCATTGTACCAAGAAGTACTACACTACCCACAATCCACAATCTAAAGTATAACAGCAATGTTTCTGAAGGAGCTCACTTTTACTATGGAAAGTAAACCGAAAACATGAATGGCTGGCGGGTTTGCTGCTTCCAATGAACTTATTTGTGTTATGTTTAACACAGAGCAACCAGGATTTCCTTTCTCTTACTCCCACTCCCAAACCCCTTTGTGTGTGGCTTTTAGCACACTTAGGTATCATGAACATAGAGTTATCAACAGTTTGAGTGCATGTGGCTAAGAAAGAAACAATAGAGATGTGTCAGACGATTTCTGTGAACCTTTTGGGTTGAACACTGGCTGGGTCAGGTGGCCTGGATCCTTCATTTCTATTTTGATCATGTTTATTACTGGGCGCAGCACACGCTAGTTTTGTACTTTTTCTTTTTTTTTTCTTTTTCAAATCTTTTTTTTTTGCTCCAAATCAAATTTTTGATGAACACGACTCATTGTGTAGTTGGTTGGCTTGTTCCTTGCTTAAAACTCTTTATGTAAGGATTTTCTGAAACATCAATTCAGTAAATGAATAAGACACTGACTTCAAAAAGTTCTATACTGAGGCTGAAATAAGTGTATAAGAATGGCTCACCTGACCCCTTCATGATATAGTCGATGGCTCTGTCACTGATCGCTGCATCACTTGGCTTGATGTCCATGAAAGGTTTGCTCCCAATCCCCATGGACACCATCTCCTGCATCCGCAACGCTGAAATGAAAAAAAAAGTTAAATCTTTAATGACAAAACCTTTGTCTTATATGGGAAAAGGAGTCTGAATTTCAGATTGATGTTCAGATCAAAGTTACCTCTGTTTCTGAGCGCCTGCCTCCACAGAATCTTCCCTATGATGGCCGTCCACACAGCCTTGACCTCTGCAGAGCTGGCCTGGAGTATGAACGTGTCCTGTGACTTCCTCCGACGGAACCAGATCTCAAAACGCAGGCCGCTATCGCCTACATTTTCTGTCATACCTATCTCTGCCGTCTAAAAAAGAACCGAAAATTTATTTTACTTTCATTATACCAGTGGTGTAGAACAGAAACTGCCAAAAAGAAACCCTTCTCAAATTCTTACTTTGAAGGACTGTTTATAGATGTAAATGTCGTATCCCCCTTCGATCTTTTTGGTCTTGCTGAAGAGGATGAGGTCTTCAAACAAGAAGACGTGGCGGAGGTATTTCCTCCGTCCACACCAGACGATGAACTCATCCTGGCAGCGGAGTTGACCCTGCTCTTTTAGGTTCACCTGGAGAGGAAACACAGCCGGTCACATGCGTCAGAGAGAACAATACAATTCCTGGTGGGACTCTGACCTCATTCTGCTGAATACATAACAACATGACCTCAAATTCAAAAATAGTTGTTATGACCTCTTTCTTAATAGACTGTCTCATAGTAATGTTTAAGTAGTATTTTTCTTTTACGCTGACATCAAAATATTCATCATAGCAGCACAAGCTTCTGTGCCCATTATTACTGCTTACATCACAGCCCCGAATAGCATCCATGGCCAGCAGGTCATTGCCATGGCGAAGCTGAAACTTGACCATCTCCTCTGCAGTGCGGAGATCACTCAGCTCCTGCTCCTGGGACTGACTGCACTCCTTGATCAGGTCTTTGAGCAGCAGTGCATATTTACTCATCCTCTGGATGGGCTTCAGCAAGTAGGATGCCAAGTCCATCTTGTCCCCGAGCTCCAGCTGCTTATTCTGCAGAGGTACAGTGAGGATTATTGTTGTGATATTATTTGCTTTTTATATGAATCAGCTTTTCAATACGGGGCTGCATATGCAAAATTTCAAAGATGTGGTGAGTTGTGCAGACTGTTGGTCAATCCTGTTGTCTTGAATACTGTTTATTAGACATTTGCTGATTGGTGTTTATTTAGTGTACCTGTGTTTGTCTGGACAATACTAATCTTATCAGGTCAATATTAACATCACTATAAAAGAGTTTTAAAGATCCAGTGAAAATATATCAACTGTTTTTCAACATAAACATATGCAAAAAAGTGCTCACATCCAAATGCAATAGATACTGAGGTGTTGGACATAAATAAATGTCAAAAAAGGAAAAATAAAGTCCATACATTCGATAATGCTCCCATGAATCTATTAACATACCATTGTGTGGTAATTCAAGGTGGTATATTACTATGTTCAAGGGAGCATTATAGTGTGCAGACTTTCTTTTTCCACATAACATACACAAATAAGGATCCTCTAAACATGCTTATTAAAGAACTATGACAAAGATAAGAACTGTGTACACATTAAAAAATAAACTTTTCTCTGCTCTCTGGTGGATGAACTATATTATATTATACATATTTTATATTTTATTATGAGGTTATGATCACCCCAACCATCTCCATGACAACTGAGAAGCTCCATCGACAAGATGTGGTTGAAAGCTTCAGAAACAAGAAGTAAATTGGACCTTGTGTTGAGAATGTTTTTGTCAAATTCAACATATTTTTGGGGAATTTGTGTACTGTAAACTGGCATTGCGACAGTGTTGCATGCTGGTTTAGTGATGACCCTGGGACTGGGCACCCACTGTGTGAGGGATGTAACCAGAGGCAGAGTTTCCAGACGCACCTTAAAGAATTCATTCCCATGGCTGCAGAGCAGATCGTCGGACTGGGGCTTATTCTTGCTGTACAGAGCATACATTCCAAACTGATCCTCCTGCACACAAGATTAACAAGTTACAACACTGACTATAGTAAAAAGTATGCAGACATTTTAGTATGCTTTGCCAAACACTATGAATGATTCAACCCACAAGAGACTGTAAATGTAATCCATCCATCAATTAAATTCTATATATAACAGTGTGATAATGAAACACTGACTCTATACTAAAAATATTGCGTTAAGTTGTTTTGAAAAACATCAGTAACTACAGGTCAACAAATTATTACAGTCACTGGACCAGTGTGTTGTTTTTAAGCTGTCAGCGAGCCGCCTCAGGGCAACACGACCGACTGTCTGGACTCACATGTCTGAGAAAACAGCTACTGATGGAGAGCGGGGAGTGGGCGCAGGACTCCAGATCCTTCAGGAAGTACTGAGTGTGGAAGTCCCATAGTTTCTCCACATTCCCGAAAATGATGCTGCGCTTCCCCCGCAGGTCTTGGGGCAAGTCCAGGCGCTCCATCTCAGGGAAATAGTGCTCAATGATATAGCTGAGAGAGCGGACGTATTCCCTCTCTGTGGAGATCATCTCATCCATGATATGCTGTACTTTACTGGTAAACAAAAAGACATGATATGGTGTAAGACGAGAGTATTTCTGATATTTACAGTGCATTGGTGTAATGATTGATATAATGCCAAACAACTTTAGGAAATTAATAAAATATGTTTTGGATTGGGGCTGTTGGTCAGACAGAGAAAGCAATTTCAATATGTAATCTTGGACAATAGGCTTTTTTCACAGTTTAGCAGATTAAATGTATAAACAATAGGTTTGGATGATGGTGTTAAGAAATCCTGACAGTATGATTTTCAACACATACGCTCATTGTTCTATTAAAGTGATATAGAGATGCTCTACTGATTTACTGTAGTGGACAGTAAATAAAATATATTTTTAAAAAGTAATGTAGCAGGTTATGTTTAGTATCAGTGGTTCTCTATCTCACCTGCTCTGTTTCTTTCCATCTCCGTCACTGCGTCTGTTGTTCGCCCTGGAGGGCGTAGACATGCTGCGGCTGCGTCCTAACGCAGGGCTCGTCACGTCAGGTCTCTGCAGCTTCTTCTCTGCAGACACATTATTGGCCACTTCCAAACCCTTGATGTACACCCCCGTGTAGCCATGAATGTGGCTAACATCAGAGTGACCACTGTCCCTCGGGGTCAGCTCGTAGCTCATGGTCTTCTTCATGATCTTCTTCATTGGCTGCTTGCGGAGGCGGGCGGCCCCAGAATAGACGGGCTCCGAGTGGCAGGAGATGGTGGAGTCGATGGTGCAGTCGCTGTCCGTGTCGTCAAACATGGACGGACTCTGTCTCAGTTTGCTGTCACAGTCTGTGGGGAAAATAAAGTGTGAGGAGGAGGAGATTGAGCTGGTGGGGCTCTTGGAGAACGGACCAGCAGAATGAGGCTTGTTGTCCTCAAATGTTGACGGTGTAATTGCAGGTAAAAGCACACATTCATTAGCTCCATGCTGTTCTGTAGTGTTAGTCTGGCTTTCTGCAGTCTTTAAAGAAGCCACCGGATCAACAGCTGTGGAGCTTGGGGAGTTTGCTGTCGTGGCTCGGGCCAAAGTCTCTTCCAGCTGCTGTTTGGTCTCCTGACATTTGTGCCACACTGAGTTCCACTGCTGCAGCTGCTGAGGACTCTCCAGGGACATCACCATGTTGTTGAGGGTGCTGAAGTTGTCTACTGAGAACTTGGATGCCTCAGTGTAGTAATCCTGCAGAATCTGCACCACAGAGGATGAAAGTCTGACACCTGTACCGTCCAGACTCAGGTGATGGAAATAATCCTGGCAGTGCTCCATCCACTGATTCGCCTACACATTTGAAAGAGTGATTATTTTACTTTTTTTTATCATAGATAAGAGACACAGGATGGTTCAGAAAAGTCAGACAGACAGAAAAAGAAATATGCATCAGTTGCAGAGTGAAAGTAGACTGAAGTTCTTGCTGGTGCGACTACTTCATGTTGTTATTCTACCATTTTAATTTATTAATTTTTTTTAACGCCTGTATAGTGTTCAAAGAACATCATGTATAGCAATGATTTATTTAGATGGGCTAAGTGCCAAAGAACAAATTGTGAATGTTGATAAAACTTTCAAAATAATAACAGTTTGGTTTGTTTTTAAATGAGAAAAAAATTACAATTAGAAATTAAAAACTTTTTTTTTTTTTTACGACAGTTAAATACTAAAAGTTTTTTAAGAATATTGGGCACATAAATAAAGAAGATGAATAAAATGTCTCACAATGTCTCATCTGTGCACATTTAAATGTTAATTTCAAAGCATTTTTCCATCAAAACAAAACACTTTGTTGTTGGTTTGGTCGTGAAAAGATTTAAATATGGGAACAATAAATCAAATGCACCCTTCCAGGCTCAGCTGGCCAGATACCAACAAACCAATTGTGTGGCTAAGTGCATGTTTGTGTAGGACAATATGATACACATCCCCAGTGCTGAGAGGTAGTCTAAAATTTGAATATAATGTTTATGTAACTTACACAGCAAACATTTCTATTCCGCCCCTTAACTTGTAACATCTCTATGACATACAGAGCTGTAAATCACAAGTTTCATCATGATATGATAATATACTGATTCTTTGAACAATGATACAATATAATGTTGATTCAGTTCAAAATCGGGGGTCTGCGATCAATATTAGATGATATCATGTGTCCATTTAACACTTTCAATTGAATTTATGTCAACTCACAAAAAGGAATGGAATTTTGATTTAACAATTTTATGACTTTTAGACATCTGTGACACAGACATGCCATGGGAATTTCAAAATAACGGTGACTAAAGATGATGATGTAGAACAATATTTTCACTTTGCAGTGCTCACATTAGATCATCACACCCATCATGCTTTGCCCTCAGGTTGAATCAGTAGCACACAATAGACAATGCAGGTTACAGGTGACCACAGTCTGCTGACCCACATGGCTTTTTGACCTGCTGTCCGTGTTGTTGGAACAAAACTGAACAGCATGAAACATCATGATGTATTTTGTTTCTCGTTTTACTCTGAAGATTTTTGCAAGAAACGACTGCCTGCCCAAAAGTTGACATTAGTCAGCAGTAACTAAACGTTTAGCGGAGTTTCCTCCAGCACGGATTAAAAGCCCACAGGTCTGTGCTGAGCACAAACACAAGAAAAGAAAAAAATAACTGTTGTTAATGTTGACCTAATGTTATCAAATTATTTTCTGTTAGTGGTATGGCATAACATACCATACCAACCTACTTTAACTTCTGCTCAGTTGTGAAGGAGGCCTGCAGGTAACGTATTGTAAAGTATTCTGCAGGAAAATGAACTGTCCATCTATTAGGATATTTCTCATAACCATTACATTCTTAAGGGTTTAAGGTTTGTCTTCTTTAATATTCATTGTAAAGCACTCTGGTTTAATGTATATGCTCAAGTAAAATATAACATAACATTTGACTGGACATCAACATCAGTCTTTAATACTTACTGAGTCATAGAATTCATACAGGTTGGTTAGGATGTCGAGCTGGGCCTTCCTCCTCTCCACTCTGGTTAAGATGGAGCCCAGATGTTGCTTAAAGTCAAGGAGAGCAGAACCTGGAAGTGACTCCGGAGACTCTTTCACCAGCTGCAGGCCGTGCCTCTGCTGGTGCTGTCAAGATGAAGACAAAGCTGATCAATTTAGCACTGACTGTCTTCTGTGGTGGACAGGACATGTAAAAAAAACAAAAACAAAATAAAACTGTGGCATTATTTACCACTGACTCCTCCAGAAACAGCTCCAAGCTCTCTCTCATCTCCTTAATCTTGTCCACAGACAGAGTCAGTGATTCCAAAGGTGTGAGTCGCTTCTCCCCCTCGCTAGTGAACCAGAGTTTGATCTGGAAAGAGAGGGGATTGCTTATTAATTGAGCATACCATTTTTTTGTGAGGAAAAGCAGCAGAAAAAATGCAGTGCAGATGACAATGTCAAGGGAGAAACAGTTTAAACTCTGCCTGACATTTCCTTGGTATATTGACAATAAGAGGGTTTCTAAACAATTATTAGAACAGAAGTGCTCACCATCCAATTGCATAAAAGATCTAAAGATCCCCTGTCACCCAAGACAAAGACAAAAATGGGTCTATGGTAGGGTGAAGGCGAGAGGAAGAGTTTAAGCTCACCTGTTGTGTTTGCTCCTCAAACTTGCGCACCTCCAGCAGGCTCTCTAACTGTTTCTGAGACTTGTTGGAGAGGATAACAAGCTTATGGACTTCTTCATCTACCTGGTTGTACAGTGCATTCAACATGTCTACAGCATCTCTAAAGGAAAAAAACAGAAAACAATATCAGGATTAAACAGGTTATGCAGAGTTAAGTTTATTATCATCATATTGATCATTCTCATGTGGTTGACAGTCAACCCCGCAGTACCTGTAACTTTCATTCTCACAAGCCTCTTCCTTCCTGATGCGGGCGAGGACAGTGCCTCCTTCTAGACGCAGTCTATTCAGACGGTTGTCGTCGAGCACACACTTCATGAGATGCTTCTGCTGCTCCATCACCTCAGACACTTCCTGTATTAAACATGCAAATAAAATCAAATGAGTAAATATCTTTGACGTCTGCTATATTTCAAACTCAAAACAAAATCCTTCTGAACTCACTGACCTCAACAGGCACAAAGATCATGAAAGTTAACCATAAAACAAACTCCTGAACTGTTAGTGGAGAGCTATTGTGTGTCAGTGGAGACACATAAATCTGAAGGCCAGACTGGCCGCAGGGGGCGGGTCTGACCTTAGAGGTCTTCAGGTTGCCGCTGTTGCTCAGTGTGCTAATGGACTCCTGAAGGGAGGAGATGGCTGCACTACAACTGCTGGCAAACGGCTCAATTTTCTGTGAGAGAGAGAAAAAGAGACAGAGAGAGTTTATTTATTTTATTTTTAAAAGAGAATGAGAGAGAGAATTCAATCTGGCTTTTAATTTTTAATTAGAAGATATGTTATAATCTTTGTTTTAAACTTTATTCATTCACTGGTTGATTGTTTTTTTTATTATTATTTTATTTATCAATTTCTGGACCCCCTTGCTTCTTAAAAACAGGAGAGAAAAAGCAGGAAAGACAGTGAAAAAGTAAGAAAATGAAAATTAACCTAAATAAATGATAGATAGAAATAGTAAATCATAAGAATCACATGTGTTAGAAGCACCATTTGCTGTTTGAGGTTTGAGCCCACCCTGAGCATAGCCATAAGCACAAAATTAAACATGTTATAAAACTGTCACTCTTATAATGATATACTCTGAAGTATGTGTACAAATATGTTTATTATGTTACAATCCAGCCACCTCCATCACACCCACCTGCCTGAAGTGGATCCAGTGATTGTGGTCGTAGTGGAAGGTGCCCTCCAGCTCTCGTGTGAGCTGGGTTTGGTCGATGTGCTTCAGCAGGGCTTTCAGAGACGACAGCGTCTCGGTCTGTGCCAAGAAAAAAAAACACAAACTCACAGGCTCACGTCTCAGATTCAGTTTGAGTGTGTCTGCTGCCCCGCTTCAAAGCAGCAGAAACATTGTATTGATAATAAATAAGAGCCTCATACAACCTCACTTTAAACAACCTGAACTATCCCTTTAACTATCCTACAGCAATGAGATTTAAAAAATCATTAAATTTAAATCCAGTAACACATAAGCTCACAAAATTTGAATCATTGCAAATCCCTTATGAAATCTACTTATATCTAGCATTCAACAATATGATTACATCACTTTATGTGAAATAAATCATATCCATCCCCTGATAAGAGTCTTTATTTACCTGTACATTGATGTCTCTCTCTGATTTGGCTGCTGCCTCCTTGTCCACCAGGAAGAGAACTGAGTAAAGTGCATTTGGTACTAGTGCCTGAAAAAAACATGCACAAGCAATGTTAACAGTCACTTTAAACGAGGACAATAAATTATAACACATGTGGATTCTTTACATTTACTGCTAAACAATGTAAAATGTATATTTAAAGTGACTTATAAAGTATGTGTTGTGGTTTGCAGAATCGTGGTCGTTACATCAGAACGAAACTCATCATCATAACATGATGATATGTCTTGCACGTTGGCTGCACCCAGCCCGCTCTCAGTGTGTGGTTAAAAACAGACAAGTAAGCACAGGCTTCTCCACAAGAGCCCTGAGGGCAGCCTTTTTCACAAAAATGTCTTGGAAACTGCAGTCACTACAAATTCAAAGGTGTGCTTCTTTAAAAAACCAAACTGTGTCAGAGACCAAGAGGTCGGACAATAAGAAACGTGTAAGGAATGTAGTCATAGTGTAATAACTCTTCAGAGAGACGTAGTATTACAGCTCAGAGGACAACAGAGACTCAGCAGGGCCTGAACACTCTCTGGGCATGTGTGTGTGTGTGTGTGTGTGTGTGTGTGTGTGTGTTGGAGGGTAATTACATATTTTCCACTGTGGGCTCACCTGCAATTCAGACAGAGATGACAACAGAGCTGGAGCAGGCTGCTGCCTCCTGCTGTCGATTACAACAGAGAGACCTTGATCACGCCTTTCTTTCCTAAAACCAACACAGAAACAGTTATATAATAAACACAATTATTCTGTTATGTGATCCTAAAGCTCAATCAAGAACCAATCTGAACTTAAGTTAAAAAAAAAAAACATTGTGAAGATAGTTTCCTGTGAGAAAAGATTTGTTCTCGAGAGGAGTGGGACCTTATAAAACTTAACATACACACTACCTGTCATATGTATATTTCTAAAAGGATTGTCACTGTAAATCTAATTATTTCAATTACTGAAGGTGTCCTTTCAATTTTGATTGTAAATTTTTTTTGTAATAGAAAAGATATACCATAATGTCTTCACATTGTCAGGGCTGTTATGTATATTATTTTATGTATACCATTTTCTGACATTTTATAGGCCAAACAACTAATTGATGACTCGAGAAAATAATCAACAGATTAATCGATAATGATAACAATTGTTATTTGCAGCCCTAAAAACATAGATTTTCTTTTACAAAAGGATTCATAACTCAACAACATCAACTCAACAGACATGAATATCATTTTTTTTTATTTTGTACCGCTTTTTTAATTGTATTTATTACACTGCTTTATAAAGTATAAATTATAATATAAAAATACTCTGTTTTTCATTCATCTATAAGCTCGAAGTAACAGCTGTAGTGTGTAGGAACGTATATAATCAAGTCTGCATGGGACAGGTGTGAAAGTTACTGGAATTATTGTTAGCACAGAAACCTGAGTATGCATGACTTACCGCAGCGTGGAGTAGTAGTAGCCCAATAAACAGGTGAGGTCATTGACCGTGCAACTCTCACCGGCCCACACCTGAGCTCTCGTGCACACCTGCAGCACCGCCCTCCCACTGCGATCTCTGTTTCCTGGAAGAGAGACGACCAGCAGGGGGTCAACACTTAACACTCACCTGTCTACTATCACGTAGTAGGTCAAGAATGTTTAAGCTCTAGACAGTTCAGTGTTATCATGTGAATGTTTGCTTTTTAAGTGGTACAAAGTGGGACTGATGTTG
>JAJHUR010000297.1:0-10462 GCA_027495735.1 Lutjanus campechanus
TTGTTTTTATTTTGCTGGCCGTGAAAAAGCAACTATATCCACTTCTGCCTGGTGCTTGAAAGCTAAACAAAGTTAACTTTCTCTCACACCAGAGCAAACATTTTCTGGGAGCCATTGCTCAAACGTAACACTGTGAAATCGTTGTAGACAGCAGCAGCACACAGCGATACAACTTCCGAAGCAGAGTGGGGGAGAGGGCAGGCTCAGAGCATTATGCCGGAACATTTCCATATTAGTAAGTCAGGCACGGATTCACGTCAATGCGACCTCCTGTTATAAAAAACACGGCAAAACAGAGCGTTCAGAGCCGTCCAAAACAGCTGTAGGGCTCACTTCCAAATGCACGAACCTCGTTTATTTGACGCGGTGGCATCGTTTAACACGAGTATGCAACATTGTAACAACATTTATCGGTCAGAAAAGAGGAAAAAGCATAATAGGTCCCCTTTAATATATGCCTCTGGATCAGAATAGAATCAAATCGTGAGGTACCTAAAGATTCCCACCCCTAATCATTTGAAGAAAAAAAAACAGTTATTTTCATGTAGTGATTGAAATACGTACAGGACATATGACGGATTTCAAGTCTTCTTCACATGAATTCTTAGACTTTTCAACTCCCTCACTAAGGCATTTTGTAAATGCCTTGTAAGCCTCATCCATGGGTTGTTTGATTTTATCAAGTTCCTGCTTCATGTTTTCTTCAAGTTTTGTGCACACGTCTGCTTTTTTGCCATCCTGAAATTAAACACAAAAAATCCAGTATTTAAACCAATGAAACAATACTGCAACTGGATTGTGTTTGTCAGGAAATCGACAATCATGATGGCTAAATATTCTATATGGGTGACATTACATTTAGACCCTTTCAGTGTTTCATGAGCATTACTCACTTCACACTGATTAAAGAAGTCTGTCACTTGACTTTACTGTTTTCACTGAATTTGCATGCAGTGCGACTAAACACAATGTAAAGTTGTTTTTTCTCTTACCACGTCTCTGCAGCGAGCCCCTTGAATCAGAGAGAGAATCCCATGAGCTCCAGACACATAGTTTAATGTCTCTGAGTGATCAGCATTGAGATTTTGCAGAAATTCCTGAAGTTTGGGTATTTCTGTTTAAAAAAAAGTACTGCAGGTTGCAGCTTACATAATTTCATTACATACTTAAATTTACATTTCACAATCCAATCAGACATATCTATTTGAATTTAAGTGGTTAAAGTAAACTAAAACAAAAGATGTAGTTGAGCTATACATTTTATGCTATCCACAAAGTGCTCGTATTAAACCTACCGTTTTCATCTGGGTTTACTAGTTTTTTCCTCTGAAACTCTTTGGAACTCACTGTGAACACTGCCAAACAGTCATCGTTGAAATGTTTCTGAAAACAAAAAGGTTTTAAGGGCAGGCTTGTAGTTGTAGACAGTCTTTGTGTAAACGTTTTGTGCTAGTGTATGAAACACTCCTTAATCACGCTGAGTTTTCTGAATTCTTGGCTCACTTTTTTCTTGGCTTGCTTTTTCTTTTTTAACATGACATCAAGTGAACTAAAAGAAAAGATTTGTATCACAGTTAAAAGGGACCTCATACATACACTTTTGTTAAACCTGTACCTGTTACTAATGACTATAGTTCTTATTTCACGCTATTTCAGCCTACACTCGCATTGTCATATCAATTCGAGAGTCATCTGTTAAGCACTTTGAATTGCACTACACACACACACACACACACACCCTGTTTGGCATAATTCAAAAGTGTTTTTTGATAGTGCAGATGTGTGTGTGCGTCCCAGCCAAGCACAAGACACAGGCATTATGTTCAAAGGAAACTTAACTAATTGACACTTCTTGGGTCAGGAAAAAACTTTACATAAATGACGGTGTTTTGTGATTGTGGAGGCATGTGGGTGTGCCTCGGCCAAACGCACCAGGTGCTATCTTGTGCAAAAAGACTGATTGCGCCATAGACTTTATGACCAGGTTTAAACTGGTCTACAGCGCAAGTGGTTTTTACTCCAGTGCGCTGAGCACAACATAGCAAATGCGCCTGGCCTTTGTTTTGCCTTCATTTTTAGACCTCCCACCCATGACTGCACAGACCGCGCTGATATAACATAGTAAATCCACCTGCACCACCAGCACAACAGCTTTGTGCCGGGTGTAAGATAGGGCCTATAATGTACATTTTCTTCTGGTTACTTCTGTTGAGCTTTTCGTTGGCACGTGTCAGTGTTTACTTTGGATACTATATTTAATTAAGTGCTTTTGGTACCATATACCACTTACGATTCATCTGAAGCATCAATAAGATCGGATTTTGTACAGATAAAGTGAATCTGCTGACACTCGCCACCATTTCCCATGAGGCTGCAGGTCCTCTCCAGGATCTCCCAGGGTTCTTTCTCTGATGCTGCTCGATTAATGTCCGTCACAATCCACACAGTGGAGCATGTTCCAACAACCTGAACGGCCATTAATAAAAATAGTTATGGATAATTATTTATAAGTGCATTCTAATGACATGATGTAACATTTTCCAGATGACACCATAAATAGGAGCAATAAATGACCTCTTTCCACATTTTATCTCTGCTCTTGTTACGGTCTCCATTACCAGGAAGATCCACGAGTGTGACATGCCGAAGAAGATCATTATTAGGCACCCTGACAGTCACACACTTCACTAGTGGCCAATACCACCTCCTTTCTTCTTCACCTTCTCCATCTTCAGGGTCACCTCTTGTATATTTGACACATTTGTCCGATAGCTCTTTGGCCTGCAACAAATAATAAAATAAAATTGTGGTAAAATAAAATTAAGTCAACACAAGGTGATTTTATTCATATTAACATTCAGGTTTAGTCATGTCATTTAGGACCTTAATGCACTGTGGCTGACAAAGGCACACACACTGCAACATAAGAAAACTAATGCAAATAGGTAAATTAAGATACATTTTCATCAATTTGACAGCACATCCGCAGCATTTGGAAAACACTTTGCAAATACACAAATATGCTGCTAATACACACAGCACAACCAAACAGAAAAAAGTACTGCAAATACACAAAACTACAAAATAAATGTTTCCAGAGGACACTAAAAAGTGCTGAACACAGCTTGGCTTGTTGTTGCCATGGTTTGTGACTCAGTGAGTTATAAATGTGTGTGTATATACTTACTGATTCACATCTCACAATCTTCCTACTGGAATTGCGAAATTCTGGAATTTCTCTGAAATATTTGCCATCCATAAGTTCTTTAGAGGTTTTGTTTTTCCATTCCTCTCCATACAGAGCTGACAGCTTTTCCTTGATGTCAGAATTATCATCGTCATTGTCATCTTTTTTTTTATTTTTGAAGGACCACACCTCATCTTGCCACTCCTAAAAAATAAAAAAATATGATTATGTTAGTTTAATAAAATAGCATGTTACATAGCCATTATTTTGCAGCCAATATAGTGCCTTCCAGTAAACATAAACATAATATAGAATTTTACCTCTTTTGTAATGAACTCAATGTCTGCTTCATACTTTGAGTTCTGCATGTTTGCCTCCACTTTAATCATGACGGTGGTACATGCGCTGATGCTTCCAGAAGGCAGAAGATTCTGTTCTCCAACGACAGCATTTATCAAAGAACTCTTTCCAGCCCCAGTTTTACCAAAGACACCAACCAGCTCCCTCTTGTCTGTCTCCAAATCACTGATTTTAACCCTGTTGTACAGGAGTTTAAATGTGGGTTAATTGATCATTTTGGGAAATATCTAAACACTGAAAGAAATGTGTGAAAATCATAAAGTCAAGTTGTTTGTGAAGCGGCTCACTCATAGAATTATCATCAGAATGATGAGTTAGCAGCTGTTAGCAATTAGGTGGTGAACATGGAGCATTTAGTAAAAGAGCCAGATGTTTTCTCTTTGAAGTTGGTAGAAAGAAAGTGAATATTAGACTTAAATTGTTAGGTGGCACAAAGACAGCTCAGTATGAATACTAAAGCTGTTCCATTTCTCCTGGATGTCAACTTAAAAAGGTGATAATCAGCCAGTGTTGACAAAATATCAGTTATTGCAGGTGTAAATACAGGTGTTATCCAAGAAGAATGTAATATGGGTGATGAAAAGTTAATACTTACTTCAGGAACTTGTTGAGTTCGTTGTGAGGTAGTTGAGGTTGGTGAGGTAGTTTCTCATGGACACGTCTCATGATGTTTTTCACATTAGTCAGAATGTCTTTTTCTGTCAGAGTGAAAGTAAAGTAAAGTAAAGAATTGATCTGCAGGAACCATGAAACCAGTAATGCACAAAGAGGTGTCTTCTCATACAAGAAAGGGAGGAACATCATGTGTGAGAGGCACTCTGTCAGGTCAATGTAAGAAGCCTCACAGTATCATCAGGCTTATCGGCCATTTACCACAGGATATAAAGGACATCATGGTTTAAAACAGTATCTAATTAAATGTCACAGTTGTTATTTACCAGAAGTATACTTATTGTTGCTATGGTTACCCATGGTTTAATATACATTCAGGAAATATATAATATGTATGCTGTTGACTGTTTGAGGTGTTGTGGTTAGATTTTCACACACCCTGCCCAGCCAATGAGAAACAGGCATTTCTTATACAAGTAAAAATTTCATATAAGCCATTAGTAGGTTGTAATTGCTTAGAAACTAATAAAAATACCTTTGTATGATCCCAGTCTTGTCTCATGTCGTGGTTTTTTAGTTGGTGACTGCCAACTGCTGGACTCACCCTGAAGATCCAACTCTCTCTTTCCTTGTTTGTTTGTTTTTTAACACAAAAAGAAGTCAAAAGGATAGGTTTGATGCATGTTGCTCACACAATGTTAAACCTTTGTCTCTACATTTGTTTTGTCAAAGCTATATAATGTTAGTGCCTAGAAAACGTTAATGAAAGCATGTAATGAATAAGATATTGTGTATCTCACCTTTATCACCTGTGTCACTGGTGGACGGCTGAACCTGAGAATGAACATGATGAACATGTGAGCTTGTGATCCAATGAGACAGTTCTTCAGTCAAAGATGACTCTGTTTCAGGACACTTCAGTGGCTTAAATGTTTGTGCATGAAGAACAGAGGAAAGTTCACTGATGACATGTCTGTAAAATTCAATGTTATTCTTACCTGAGCAGGTTGTGCTTCTTCCTCCTGCTCCTGTTGACACTACAAATAAAAGTAACATTCTTAGTAGGTGATTTAAAATTCTGAACAAACACTGAAAATATGATAATGTATATATAATGTACTATGATTGTAATAAATACCTGAGAGATATGAATTTCCTGATTTGTTGTTTTTTGTTCTTCCTGGTGACAAAAGACAATAGATTCATAATATTTTACAGTGTTATAATACTTTGTCTGTAGAAGTCATTAAAATGTGTTGATGCTCCTGTACATTATAAATGCTTCTCTCTAAATAAGTGAGATCTGTAGGTGCAATTATAGTAGAAGCAGAACATTACCTTTAACAACTTAAGTCTCTTCCTGAATTTTGCCCTTCGTCCCACTATTGGTATCAAGTTAGCAATGTCTTGATCATCAAGGCAGAAAAAAATTTCCTCGTCAATTTCTTCATCTGTAATTAAAAATATTAAATTCAGTCAACAAGCACAAATGAGAATTCAGTTCTAATCAACCAATCTTAATATGGGTGAAATGAAGCATTAGTGAAATTTCAGTCTGGAGGACTATACATTTGCATGCTTAGGTCTATAGCTTATTTTCATTCATTCATTCATAATTTCCTTCCTGTTATTGTCTCCGGCTCTTAATTGTGTTATCAGCTGCTCTCATCATCTGGTCACATCTGCCCAATAGCACAGCAACACTCCTTCATTGTTAGCCTATCATCTTACTGCAGCCTTTTCTTATGTTTACTTCATTCACGTCTCTCCTGATTTCCTGATTAAAATTGCTTAGTACAGCTGTCATTGTTTAACTTTTTTTATGAGCATTACAGCCTGAGAGGTAATAGCCTGGATACATGAGCTGAATGCATGTTGGTTTGATTGTACTTTAACCTCTTTTTTTTTCATTTTTTTAGTCTTGATTTCATTTCTGTTTGTGCTGACATCCTCACATTAACAAACTTATTGCTCTCCAGTTAATGAATTGTGTCTTCTAAGTGTGTGAAAACGTACAAGATATCTACCATAAGCATCAGAGCAACACCAACAACAGTTACCAGTTACCACTGATATTTACACAGATTTTCTTAAAATGTAAAGAAAGTGTCAGCATTGTAATCATCACAAGCCCCTTGTGATTTCTTCATTATGCATTAATTAATTCTTCCTGTTTTCCTTAAAACAACGATCTTGTCATTGTCATCATCAGAATGTGCAAGTTCCTTGTTGTTACTTTAAGTTGCCATTCTTGTTTGTCTGCCTGGTTTTGACTTTGAGATTCAGGACTTTGCTCTTACTCCGTACTGCTTAAGTCAGGCTTGCTGGTTTCTGCCAGTCTTGAACCAGAACCATTGCCATTATATCTGTGCCCAACAAAGAAGCATAGTTCTACTTTACCTTCAAATTTTTGTATCGACTCACTCAGATCCCATTCAATTAATTTGTTACGAACAAAATCATCCATGGCCAACAGCAGCTGAAAAGTAAAGAAATGGTGGTTCATAAACTGAGGTGACAGGGAGAAAGTGAGGTCATTTAAAAGGCTATTTTGTAGTTTTCCATTTCCATGTAATCAATAAAAAGAGCATTATATGGTCGTTAAATTATGTAATTCTATCACGAGTGAAAAACCTGTTGCATATTAAATTGTATCTTCCTCACTTCCTTATTCTCCACTCCCTACCACACTAAAAGCTTTCAGTTTTGTCATAAAGAAGAGGAGGCAGTTAAGCTTTACAGACACAGTGGATAAAAAAGTGTGAGAAGTGAAAATCTAAATCAGCAAAATCATACCTATTTACTTACCAACCAGTAAATCTATAGTATAAGACATGACTGTGTTATAAATCCAAAATAGTGACACAATTACACAATTAGTTTCTGCATATCCTCAAACTGTTTAACATAGTGCCTCAGTGATATATTCAGTTGTGAATGTAATACAATAACATTAGTGTACTTACATTTACTCTGTTCCTCTTTAATGCTTGAACATGACTCCTCAGGCTGCTTGTTCTAACTTGAGCTCTTTCGAATAAATTGTCTCCACCTCTCACCAGCGCGCTCTCAGCCCACAAAGCAGTTTGAGTATAACTGTCTTGAGGCTCAATTAAAATGTGCGGTCACCTGGCAACAAACACACCTGGCACCAAGCACACCTAGCAGTGTTTAGCGCTGGAGGAAGTTTTCAGATCATGTGTGCTTGCTCTGCAGAAAATCACATTTTGGCATGCCATTTTCTGAATATGATACATGTTTACTAATCTCCAAACTAGTAACCGCAGCTGTCAAGTTGGAGGAAAAAGTACAATATTCCCCTCTGAAAAATAGCAGAGTTGAAATATAAAAAATTATAAACTCGTATGTGAGTAAATGTACTTGTTTTCCACCACTGTTGAAAAGGACAGCATGAGAGAGAGGAGGGTTCTCGTCATTGTTGGTGCACTGGTGACTCCTGCTGGGTGTTTGGGGTGCCTGCAGCTGTGGTAACAGCACATCCCTCCCACCTTTTACACCCACCCTGCTCATGGCAGGTGAAAAGAAGTGATAATAAGATAATAAGATAGTTAGTTACAACAAAACGTTAAAAGCACAGACAAAAGAACCAATAACATCAGAGCTTTGCCAAACCTGAAGAGTATGTCAAACTAAGTTAAACAGGCTGCTTTAGATTTAGCTTGTTTCTTAAAGTTCACTATAGTGCACACAATGAAGAGGAGGAAGAGTTGAGGAAAAGACTAAAGTAACTTCCATTATCTGGGCATGGCTAAGGTTTAAAAAGTCAGGCAAGAAGCAGAAAACAATAATCTGAAAATCACGTCAGACAAACGTGCACATGTATGACATCTACATGGCAGCTATTACTGTATATTCTTAACTGTATTACTAGGACATATTTCACATAATACAGAGATATTTTAAGAACATTTAATGTGCAAAACTGGAATAATAAACAGAAGAAAATACAAAATATTTTCTCAAGTATATCAAGTATTGCCACTACTTACACCCCTGTAGAAGAGCTGAAATTGAAATTGAAGAAAAGAAATATACTGTGATATTCTGTATACTGTTAATTATACAGTGATATAACTTTTAGGCCATATGTCCAACATTATCTGATACTGCTGTGATTTTTCCTATATCAATCAGTATGCTTGATCAAATAAAAGTATACAATCAGTCGGGTGTTTCTTGTTTATGCACATAGACACACATTAGTCACTTTTTTCCTCAGTGCTTTTCTTGCTGTGAACACCAGAGGGCAGTAAAACTCAATGTTTTGCTGAGCAGTGTTCATGCAACATTTGAACACGGAGGAGTTGAGTGATTTAACATACACAGTGATGATCAGAGTGCCATTGTTTGACTGTATGGAAAACTGAAACCTCTTTATTTTCTCTCACCTTCAGTTTGATAGAAAACAGGTCGGCCCAAAAATGATACCAACTAATGGAGTGTCTGTGATTTATCAAAAGAACAGGTAAGAAGTGGGCCGACAAGAAGAGGTCTGGTTGGGACCAGAGAGCTCAGAGCTACCAGTAATTCCCTATTAACATGAAGTTGTTGCATGCATCATTTGTATTTCTGCGTGTAAATCTGGCTCAGTATTCATAAAATGCATCTGCATGGACATTCTTCAGCACTTACTGTTACAGCTTCATAGTAACAAGGTAATGACAGGGTAATAATCATGTAATAATCAGGCAATGGTTACTTACAGTCTTCATTTTGTTGACTGATCATTTTCATCATAGCTTTTTCACTGAGGTGAGATTTCAGTGAGATGTCAAAAACTATGAAGACATCTAGTGACACTTTTGTCAATAAATAAAAACAAGACAAATATTTTGGGGATGGACAAATGGGGAGGAGATTTGGTCTCCAAAGCACTGAGGATGTGTGTTTTATCAGCTCAGCCTCTGACTGAACTGTGCACTCACGAGACTTTGATTCTTTCTGTTATTTCCCTCCAGTCTCTTGTCTTTTCCCAGTCCTTTCTGTCTGTGTGCAACTAAATCTGCAGTAGATATAGTCGACTAAAATCTTATATTTAGTCGACTAAAACTAGATGATTCAGATGAGTGAAATATGACTAAACTAGTTAGTAGTGGTGACTAGTTAGTTAGTTAGTTAGTTAGTTAGTTAGTTAGTTAGTTAGTCTGCATGAATATTTGGTCACAGTGCTGACAGATTTGTCATGAACATGGACAATAATTCTGCCACAATAAATGTTCCTGTCCACAAACAGTTTTCTTCTCAAGTAATTACAACAAATTAAGGGCATTTTACTAAAAAGTGGATCTTCTAAATCATCATAATGAATGTAAATAATGAAATTCACTTAATCTCCATCCTCAGCTAAATCATATTAGCTTGATCTGGCAGTTCTCCTCTGCTCTGCAGAGCATTACGGCGTCTTCCAGCTCAGACCAAAACAGAGCAAAAAGACAGTGAAGACTGGACTGGGAGTCACCAGATGACACGAAACACAACTTCACATGAAAGCTAAGTTCTTCTGCATCTGCTGCATGTTTAACAGTTTCTAACAAATGTCACATATCAACTTAAAAGGTGATAGTGCTATACCAGTGTTGTTTCACCTTGTTTCTGCTTATTGCAGGTTTAGGAACATTTCAACAATTTTGTAAAATACCTTGTAGGAGTCTTATCCAGAGTCAGATGACAGGATCCATATCATGTTCACCTCTGTGCATTATGTACAGAGACATTTAGCCCATCTTAGCACAAACATTGTAGCTCAAGGAGTTTCTAAAAACTTGCTCCCCACCCCCTTCAAGTAAGAAGAGGCATAAAAGAAGCCTTTTCCTATGCTGCAATACAGGTCAACAATATCATAAAATAAAGCCCCAAATATAGCTATAGAATCAAATCAATACCTCTTTGACACAATGTCAATGAATCATAAAGGTAGGATTCATTCCCAAGCCACTGTATTGGACTGCAGTGGATGTAGCTAACTGTACCAAATATACTGGAAACTCAGTGTATGTTTGGATGACTCTGCAAATGAGCGTCCCTGTTCACCTGCCTCCAGTGCCAAGCCCAGCTGACCAGACCTTTCCATGACCCTGTTGAGTGGTGACAGCTGCACCCAGTCTCTATTGAACACACCATCCCAGATCAGGCCAAACAACGGTTCCTTCAAAACCAGGTCCCTCAAGACAAACAGGCAGTCAGGCCCCTGAGCAGGACCTGACTCAGAGGCAGCCACCCAGGTGTGCCCTACTCGCCCCGGCACAACTGCTCTTTTATTTACCACTTGTTTACCTCATTTTA
>JAJHUR010000298.1:0-40761 GCA_027495735.1 Lutjanus campechanus
TTTATATTCTAAGGGTTTTATCAAGGACCCACCCATGCAGTTCTACTGAGAACCCTTTTATATTCCAAAGGGTTCTACCAAGAACCCTTTTATCTTATGGTACAAAGAACCCTTGAGATGAGATCTTCAGGCATTTCAACAATCTTTGAAGAACTATTTCTTTCAAAAATGGTTCTTTGGATGAAAAAGGTTCTTAATGGACCCTGTAGTCTTACAAAGAATCCTTGACAAACACTTTCTTCAAAAAAGGGTTATTCAGAAGCAAATGGCTCTGGGTAGACCCTCTGCCCTCCAGGAGGAACCTTTTTGGAACCTTTATTTCCACGAGTGTACAACCGTAGAGACCCAGTCACTTCCCCCCTCTCTGTCTCTCTTTCACCCTCTCGTTCCCTCCCCAGCCCAAGCCGGAGCTCCATATCAGGCAGATGAAAACATAACCTGTCACATTCCATCCCATTAAACCAGCGACGAACCATGTGGTCTCCTCACATGGAGGAGCGAAGACAGGCAGGGAGACGGAGAGAGCAGTGCATCTGGGTTCACTCAGAACTGATGAATTATTCATCATCTTTATGCTAATGTCATTTTAATGTTAAAAATACTGACGGATATGCAAAAAGAAACATGCTGTATGAAGTGGTGTGCTCACCATAAGCTTACACCACACACAAAAATACAGTTGCATTATACTTCTAACATATCCATACTGCACATACTGTACACAAATATAAAATGTGTAATTATCCTTTGCAATACCTAATGCATTAGAGAGCTCTCACTGAGCCCCCAAATCTGTGCATTAGAGCTTTTTCTTTTTTTTAATGCGAGTCCATCAGCTGCCATTTGATGTCAGGCAGAGCAAGGTAATGACAGTGCACTCACTTGCACAGTCATTAGCCCCGCTTAATGCTGGGAATTAACACAAATTAAGTGAAGTTAAGTACATGCATTAGAGGAGCTTGTTTGGGGAGAGCTTTTCACTTTTGCCTGCTGCTGAGAGCTGGCTGCTGCTGCCTCACATGTTCAGCACAGGCTGTACACACACACGCACACACACACACACACACACACACACACACACGCACACACGCACACACACTCTGCCTTCAACTGATGAATTACTACCTACAGGGTAGGTGGTAAATTCATTGAAGACTGATCAGCAGCAGTCATAACGTGAGAGCTAATGGAGCTCTAAGGACACCTAGTGGTCACATTAACACCACTGATTCATAAAGTCTATAACTCTGGTTGGTGGAAGCAATATGAAAGAGTACTGTTATGAAAAATTATAGGTCTCCAGCAGGCATATGTCCATAAAACAAAAACTTGTTACTCAATTTTGATCAGATCTTACATAAAAGAACTTTGTTGAACACAACAGGAGTTAACTTTAGCCCCTGTTCACTGAAGCTGCACAAGGTGCTTCTCTTCAGTGCAAGGAGATGTGTTCTTCAGTGGATTTCGGACACTGTTCCACCTGTTTAACGTTGGATCCAGAGTAATTCATTGTATATAGAACTAAAAGGTAAGGTCTGGCATGAATATTTAAAGAGTGTACATGTGCCTCTACAGTTTAAAAAGTTACACAGACTATTGCCTCAGGGATAAATTACAACATGAGTAATGTGAGTCAATGATCTGTAATTTAACACATTCTTTCTTGTCATGAAGTAAACTTTACACATATTGGCCAATTTCATTGTTTTATTTTATAAGCAGGGGAACCTGATCGGCTCATAGCCCTTTTATAGCAACTAGCTCCTTATGAAATATTTTGGATCTCACTCTCTCTAAACCGACCAAACTCAATACGTGGTGTACCACTGCCTTGATCTGTTTGTTTGTGTTTATGTGACTCTAGAGTTTTAAAACGGTAGTTCAGATTCGCCAGAGTCACAACATTAAGACAAACAAACCGACAGTTGGAGGCAGCGGTAGGTGAGCAACTTCTGTGTTTTCAGAGGTAAAATTGTTGATTTTGCCTATGGAGTTAAGTTGGTTTGGAAAGAGTGATACTTGGCTTATAAAACGGGGGTTTCCTGTCAGAAAAGGCTGTCTGACAGCAGGGTAAAACTGCGAAAATACTCTGAGAGACTTAACACTGAAACTGATGCCTTTGTAATTGGCTAAAATTCCTTCAACTGCTGACCCTGTCCACAGCTTAGCTTCTTGCTGTTACTCCTCTCTGCTTCTCCAAACTGGGGGCCTGTCGACCGCCATCTACTGACAACTACTGATAAGTACCTCATACAACCCCACTTCAAATAATCTGAGCTATTCCTTTCATTTGATAACTGTAGCTATTGTTAATAGCTGTAATGTACCGTGTTCGTTTGGGGTATTTCTTTTCTTCCTTTGTTCCTGTTGTATTTCTGCTACGCTCTCAAAAATAATAAACACGTATTTAAAAAAAAGAACAAGTGACAGCGAGAGTT
The DNA here is from genome assembly GCA_027495735.1 of Lutjanus campechanus. Lineage (NCBI taxonomy): Eukaryota > Metazoa > Chordata > Actinopteri > Lutjaniformes > Lutjanidae > Lutjanus > Lutjanus campechanus. Next base: position 2,439 of record JAJHUR010000298.1, read on the forward strand.
TCTTTCCCGGTTATATGTAACATTAATGCCTACGTTGATTGATGGGAATAGATGTTGAGTCTGAATCTTTTCACGTGGAGGTTTCCGTCACACAATTATCAGTTTAGAGGTCCCAGAATGAGAAGGTTTTAGGTCACATAATATAGGCTGTATCCTCCACATTTAAGGCTCAGACCGGTGTTTTTGTTAACTACAGGACTAGATTACCAGACTAAACTGACAGGAAGAGTGGGAGGATTATAATCTCATGTTCAGTACAACTAACATCATAAACATTGAGCCGAGTAGGTTCATTTCCAGTTACAACACACGAGATTTGCCTATTAGTCGAAACCGCGGTGGGCTTTTCGAAAAGAGGCTAACATGATGAAAATGACAATCTCTGAAATCCATTTGGACCTCATTCAAGATTACATCTTTATCTGAGCGACTGCAGATTATTGTCCACAGAGAGGTGTGCTAAAGCTGGATTATCCACTTGTTGGGGACGCATTTGACCCGATGGATGCAGCGTGCCACCCTCACACGCCCTTACATCTGTGGGTGTTTTTTCACTTGTTCTGGGCCAAGGATGGGATAGCAGTAGAAATGACACCAAACCCTCTCATCCTCAGATTACCATGGTTAGTGAGCCACATATGTGGACAGAAAATAAGGTCAGTCATTATAAATGCATTTGAAAGGGATGCAGTCCTTCAAGAACCCTAATTTTCTTTGACCCCATACATGTTTTAGTTTAAACTAAAATTCAAAGAGCTGCAAAGGTGATTTATTGATTTGTAAACATTATTTTTAATTCATCACCACGTCCAAAAAAGGCACTTGATTTGCCCTATGTTCTGATGTTTTCCTTATTGAATACGCAAACATATACAGATGCTCCCATGCATTAAGACACACTTACAAAAAGACCACCTTCAAGAAATTATGTTCTAAAATACTATGATATATGACCCCACCACAGTCATGGCTGTTCCATGTGTTCACCTTTGGACTGAATACTGATCGACGACTATCAGTGTATCCTCCAGCTCTTCTGGCTGCTACATGGGTGGAGGTTTGCCACCATTTGAAAATCTGTGATGTAAAAAGTAGGAGGAAACAGTCAAAGTGTGCTCTATCATCTCTTAACAGATCTCTGACATTTTAACAATTACATCTCTTGGATTTTGGATTGACCAACCTGCTGTCTTGCTCCTGGTTGGGATGCGAGATGACGACTCTGTTCCCATCAGGAAGGAGGCTTGTGTTTGTCAGGTTGCTTCCTGTTCTTCGAATGTGTCTGAAGGTAATGTCAGTTTGACCGCTTCGTGCAGCATTACTGTGCTTGTGCTTCTTGTCTGAAAATGCAAGGGTGTGGGTTAGAGAGCTGGAAAGAAATTGCTAAACCAGTGGTCTACTTAAAAGGACAGTTTTCCCCAAAAGCAAAAATACATATTTTTCCCTGTTACTTGTAGTGCTAATTATCCATCTAGATTATTTTGGCGTGACTTGCCGAGTTTTGGAGATATAGGTCATAATGATGTCTGCTTTCTCTTGAATGTAATGGAACGAGTTGGCACTCACTTTGAACAAGGTCTCTTTCCAGAGATCATGACCCAGTTACTCAAGGTAATCGACAGACTTTGTTGTGGGCAGTTTCACGTAGGAACAATTTTCTCTCCACCGAACACTATTTGTATCAAGGCGCAGAAGGAAGCATACACCTTCTCATGAGGCTCATGCTTGTGACAGGACTGGATATGAACACTGATGGCTGAACTGTAGCCTCTTGCGTATAGCTTACGACTTGTGTGATCATACAGTCTATATACATCAAACTTGATGTCATGCCAAAGTTTATTAGATCCATGTCGCACGGTGTGGTTTCCAGTAAACTTATAAAATCACTTACAGTCTGTAGGCGCCATAATGAGGTCATGATTTCTGTAAAGACATTTTGCTGTTGAGTTTTTCAAATGTATTTTTAAGTGCTTTGAGCACCACAAGCCCCATCATATTCATGAGAAGAAAAGAAGAAAAAAATGTATTTTAAAAAATGTATTTTTTATTTTGGGGTGGATAAAAACTTTTTTTTGGTATATTGTTATACTAAAAGGTGAATTCTGTGATTACTGCATTACAACTTGAAGAACAGACTGTTGCAGCTTGCTGTTATGCACAACAATATTTATGAGAAATGTCACACTCACATTTATACGTGTAATGAGATTGGGCCTCATCCACATTACTTGGCAGAACATCATGCCCGTGCATTAAGTTCTGTAGTCCACTTATACTCATTCCTCTCAGAGGGGTGGGCCGAGGCATGAGGGGTAGCAGTCCAGGTAAGTTTATTTCAGTGGCAGGAAGAGAAGTTCCAGGGCACTGTGAGCACGGCTTTAAGAGAAATATGAAATAGGGAGCATAAGGAAGATAGAAGTAATACTCCAGGACAGGATTATGTTGAAAAAGATAAGCAGATATTCAGATAATGTGTAAAAATGATCTCTTCAGGGCCTCCAAAGCCAACGCAATGTCTTTGACCTCAGTGACTATGCATCTTAATCCTGTCTTCATTCTATACCTTGTATTGGCTACTACTGTTACTGCAGTGTGTCCACTCCATCCACCTACTTGGCAGATGATTGGTGAATAAATTGCTTGTTGTTTCGCATATATAAGCATCTTATAGGAGAACAGTAATTACAACTCATCAGTAACAATGTTCAAATTCAAACAGTGGCAGTCGCAGGCACAAACTGAAAGTTACAACTGAGATGGTAGTCAATAGAGGGAGGTTTGTGTTTGTGTTTTTAATGAGAAAACCCAGGATCTCTGCTCTGTCATTTCCACATCTACGATTAACAAGCAGAGGGGGTCGTGTTGACCTGGCTAATAGGGGGTAAATCCACTGGTGCATTATCGGCCGGGCACATTTCATCTAATCAGCAGGATGATGCCAGCAGGCTTAGGCTGCTTTTAATTCAGAGCTACAGGAGAATTACTGCCCTGGTCTCTCATTACATGAACATCAAATCAGTCAGACTGTAAGAGTTTGATCCAGGCTTTTCCCTTTTTTTTTGTTGGTGTGGTTTGGTTGTTGTCATTTTGTATCTTTCAGCTGGACTATATCTTATGATAAGGCCCATAATGAGCTTTTAACATAAACAAGGTTTTATTCCAGTGGTAGTTCAGTCAGTTTCATACTGGAATAAGAAGAAAATAGAGTGCAGGAATGAAAGATTCCATTGCTGCAAACTAACCTTATTCTTTAGCCTGTAAATATGTTATTAGTTAAACATTTTTCATTTTTGATATGCACTGAATGTGTGCAGGGCTGTAGCCAATATTGTGGAGAAAGTCAGGGCATAGGTCCCCAAAACATTCTTGTCAGCACAGTTTTGGGCCATTTATGCCTTTTTTTTGCCATTATAAAATGGAAGCAGGTAATGTTGTTTCATAGCACTCTCTCTATAAATGGCCTTATATTGCAACACTTGGGTTAAAAAGTTTTAATCATTGTTGTCTGCCCCATGTCTGTCGCTCTGTGCAGGCACATGTCACAGCTTTGTCTCACGAATATAACCACGACAGAAAGTGTTTATTTACAGTCAAGTCTATTTTTTCAATAATACGTGCTCCACTGTGAAGTATAGAATAGATATACTCACTTACATTTTGTAACATAGGTAGAACAGTGTGTTGGTCTCTGTTTGCTCCGATTTGTAACGCAAGTTAAAATATTGTAACGAGGGCCCACATTTCCTATCATGCACTTTATGGAAATCCTTTTGAGACAATAAATCCAGGACTGGACTTTCATAAGTTAAGACTAGTTTCTTAAAGTCTGTGTAAAGCAATATTAAATTTGTGTTCTGAATTTGTCAAACCACAGAAAATATTATTGACCACCCAGCCACATTTGAATGATTGTCTCAAGTCACTGTCTCAAGTGTCAAATGGAGGCTCATCTAGCAGCTTTACTGGACTTGTGCGTTTTTTTTGGTTGCTAATTTAGTTGTCCTTAAAGTAGTAAAATATTTAAGTTATGTAAGTTAGATATGTAGTACCATATGTAAGTTTTTAATTGTAGCCATAGGTGGAAAATATACAAAAAAATACAACATCTTCCATAATAGCTATGTCCCTGTATGTGTGTTTGTAAGTGAGTCTATTTGTTAGGATCCCCATTAGCTGTGGAGAAATGAGTATGCATGTTGTGTGCAGTTCTTACTGATGGGTCAGTACTGAGGAGTTCAGCCCTGGTCCTTTCCTCCAGGGTAACTATCACTCCATCCAGGACCTGCAGCTGGGACAGACGGAGCACCACTGCTGGTCTGTGGAGAGAATTTCTGGCCACCTAGAAGAAACAAAAGCACCTGTTTGATCAAACAATCCGGTAATAAATCATACTGACCTTAACTAGGATCCAGTTATTTTAACTGTTCAGGATGTAACCACATATCCAATATCCCAATAAAAAATGTCTCAGTACCCTACAGGACTGTGGCAATATGTACCGTGATATCACATAGTTAATTATTTTATTTGATAATTTTTATTGTATTTTATAAAAGGACTGTTACTGACTGCTGCATTGTTTTTATTTTGCCATTGTACATACATAATTCAAGCATTCACTGACATTTGTCAGAAGACAGTTCATGCTATTTATTGCAATGGATTCAAGGGCTTTATTGTCATATGCAGAAATAAACAAGTTATCAGTGCGATGACATTCTGAGTTTGCTATTTTTCTCTACCAGGTGCCATCAAATATTCCATTTACAAATATACTAGAATATAAATTATGTTCTAAAGTTCTCTATTTATTGGCTGGGTACTCATATTTTATTTGATTAAACAAAGAAACATTTTAAAGGTTCAGTGTGAAGGTTTTAAAAGCAACTAGTGGTGAACTTTCAGATTGCAAACAACTCACCTTACCTTCCCCTTTCAAGAATGTAGTAGAACCTACAGCGGCTACAAACTTGTGAAAAATGCACTCGAGAGCCAGTGTTTGGTTTGTTTGTTCTGAGCTACTGTAAATGGCAGTGGAACATGGCGGCCTCAATAGAAGAGGACCAGCGTCCTATGTAGATATGAACAGCTCCTTCTAAGGCAACAAAAACTGCACAATACAACAATAATTCAAATTTTTAGGTGATTATACATAAATGAAACATACTTATAAATATTTTCCATCTCTGCCATATTCTGTCAATAGATCCCCCAAATCTTACACACAGGACCTTTGAGTTAGAAGGACTTTTTTTCACACGAGCAAAAAAATATGATTTAATAAAGGACATTTTTACAAGTTGTCATTTTATTTGTTTCTTTGTCGATAAATATCATATCGCAAACTTTTTAGCATATTATTATACCTTCAGTTTTTAGTATCGCTGCATCCCTATTAACTGTGGATCCTCAGTGCAGCCTGCCCCGCAACATCTGGGATAAATATGATGCTATGTAGCTCTCAACATAGTTATCATGTTCCCAACAGCTATTCCCAGCTGACAGCAGCAGATAGCTTCATGCCCAGCTGAGGGCACCCTCTGGCTGGGTTACAAATTTAGCCTGTCCAGTCATAGAACTTCATGTTCCTATAGGACACTGCTGCTGCTGCAATTAAGTTGTGAGTGCATGCCAATGGATGTCCAGTGGAGAGGACGAGACAGACTAGGGAACATGGGTGAGGTAGCAATCTCATGCTGTCAACAGCAGGAGGTATTGTCTCCAGGGTGGCTGTTGGCCTCTACCCCCTGGCAGGATTAACCCCTCCTATGGGAAGAGAAGGGGGATGGGGTCGAGCAGTATAGAGAGGCTACCACAGCTGAGCGTGGCCCTGTGGACGCCAGGGACACAGTGGGCTGTGGGCTCTGCTCAGGCCTGATCCATGAGCTCCAGATGGGTGATGTAACGGGGCCAATAGCTCCCTGCCATTTGGTCAACGGATTTGTCTCTGATGCCGGCCAGTTTGAGGCACAGCAGATGGCCCATCATGTAATCACTTAATTTGGAACCACGGAGTTACACTGGGATAGTGTTTTGGATTGTGCAAGTGAGAAACTGACCCCGTGAGCGTGCTTTTGATAATTTGTTTGTGAGTGAGAGTTCAAAGTGTCCTGTGACTAACAGCTAGTGGAGTCACAGCAAAGCTCATAATAGCATAACAAACCTGGATAATGTTTTTCTAGCTAACATCACCTAATAGTGTCTGATGCACAAACAGTAGGGATGCACGATAACTGTTTTTTCCCACCGATAACAATAACCGATAACTTCCTGCTTCTCATAACCGATGCCGATACCGATAACCGATAACATTTTTAATAGTTAATATATACACCTGAGGTAAAGAAAGGAAAAGATATAGTGAGTAAAGATGAATTTAACATTATAACTCTGCCTCTGACTTATCAAAATAATGTAACATACATCACTAGTGTTGTAATCACAACAAAAACAAGAAAGGTTATGACAAAAAAACCAAAACATTTATTATTGCTTCACTCAGCTGCATCACTCAATAAAAAAGATTTTACAGAACAAAAACTCAAAAGTGCAAAAATAAAGTGCATCACTGTCCACACAAAAATAAACGATTTACAGAATGAAAACTCTGTACGTTGTTATGGATTAGCGTTTGAATGTGTGCTGCGAGTACATTATTCAGCCCCTCTCGCCCATCGCCTAGGCAACCACGGATGTTTATTTCAGTAAAGTCGGACAGATGACAGCTCGAAAAACCAGCGTGGTTTTGCAGTGTTTTAATCTAGACGATAGAAATAATGTTGAATGTAGACTGTGACAGAATAAGCTGATACATATATTCACTCGACTGGGGTAACGTGACCACATTAAGTACAGACACGGTCTTAAACCTGGAGAAGCTGCTGAAGTTAGCACTGATGGTTATCGTGCATCCCTAACAAACAGTTATAATACTCACAAGATTTCCAACAACAGAGAGCTCCGTCAGCGAAGGAAGAACTTCTAGTTTGTCAAGCTCTGCGATGTCCTACAAAAAGTAAAGAGACAAAGGTTGTGTTTGAAATCACATACTTAAATACTGCCTACTACAAACTCAATCAGTATGTACTGCATTCTGCCTGCTAATGAATGATTAAGTATGCCATTACCAGCAGCTGTTGACACTGAAGTGTACTCAATCAATACTGCTTCTCTGCATCATATCACAAGATTACCAGTCCAAGCTGCTGTCATTCAACATTGTTTATACATGTGAATCATTAAATAAGAAGGGGGAGCAATTTTAGAGAAACTGACAATAGATATTGTTTACTGTAAAAATTGTTTGTGGTTTATGTTTGTTTGTTTATTTAAAAAGAAACAGGGTTCTGTAAGCAGACTGGCCAGCAGCCTACCCCCCAGGCACTTGTGGAGCTTCTCAATTCTGAAAATGTTGGGGCACACCTTCAAATCGCCATCAATTTAATAAACCTGACAGTATTCAAAGTCAACACAGCTGACTTCTCGCCTAAAACGTCTCACAAGTGAATTTAGAGATGAAAAAGCAGACGGAAAATGTGGATGAAACTACAGCATGTAGATACTGTAGAACCATCAGCCTTGCAGTCTGCCCTGGGACAGACTTAAGAGACTCAGTGCATTGTGGGGTGGTTGAGAAAGTCCAGTAAGCTTGCAGCGCATACTAAGGAATTCTTACTGATCTAGTGTACATCCAGACATTTATCACGTGCACAGAATCCACATACTATGCAGCTGAAACTCACTACATATTCAGTCTGACATGACTCGGTATGAATAGTATGTAATCATTATCTTAAGTTCTTTTTCATTCATTATCTACTCATTTAACTTTTATTTTCCACTGGCTGTAGCCTGCCATGTGTTGATAATGGAGACATATGCATCAGGACTGAACCTTTCATAATTTTTGGTGTGAGGAGGATGGAAGCAGCTGATGAGAGAGATTACATGTGTGAGCTCTCATGAATCTCATGAGAGAGTTTGGGCACGCAACAGGCCATGGGGGTGTTTTCTGTCATTCCCAGGTTTATGGTTGCACTTGGCTGTAATTCAAAGACACCCCCACTGTGAGAACTGTTGCGCCGCGATGATTGCTGTATTTTATGTCTTAATTGAATGCATGAAAACATTAAGGGAAGGTGAAGGGAAGCAGAACTGGCGACAAAAGTGCAAATCACTCACCCTGGGTGAGAAGGAGATGCAGACTGAGAAGCTGATTACACGTTGCCCTGATTGTTCACCTCTTTCTTCATACACATGGCTGTGACCTTCAATCAAACTTGATTTTCTTTAATGCTACCCCTCGCATGCCACAGTGGGGTGGTAATGACTCATGATTACTATACTTCATGTCTTACTTTGCAAATGCAGTGGAAAGTAATACGGCTGAAAGAAATACATTCTTAAACATCTGACACATTCTGCATATGGACCAATCAGTAAAATCTGGTGTTGAATCAAAAACTGAACAAAAGCTTACTGTGATCTTGGTGGTCACCTCGGGAAAGTTTTTGAAAATCTGAATATGCTGTTTTATGAATATAATATTGTATGAATATAATTACATACTGGATGTTTATATGAATATAAACATCCAATGTGTAAAAGCGAGGAAAGGAGAGTTATTTTAGTTTAGTATTTTTCATTGATTTTTATTTTGATCTCATTTTTAATTTTTGTTTTCAGTTCAGTTTAGTTTCAGTTAGTTTCTAGAGTGGTTAAGTTTAGTTTTTATTGGTACAAAATGTTTGTTTTTAGTTCCGTTTTTATTAGTTAGTCTTAGTTTTTTTTATTATAATATGGGGGGACTTTGTCTTGGGTAAGATTTTAGAAGTTCAGAATAGGTATTAAAGTGCAAACACTTGAAGGCAATTGACTCATGTAGACATCCCTGACTCAGAAACATTAGAGGTCGACTGATATATCAGTGGACTGATCAGCCCGATATTGGCTTATCACAGCTATCTTGGTCTACATCGGTATTGGCACATATGTAGTTCCATATGCGGCTGTATAAAAAAAGTTAATATAACATAATGAAGACTTTTTTATTTATTAGCTTTATATGCAACAGTTTTGGTATATTAGATCATCTTAATTTGAGTTTAATATAGACATATGTTTGTGTTTTTTTTATTTATAGTTTTTATAATTATTAAAAATAATGATTTAATTTTGATCAATAAAGGTTATTGTTAAACTGTAAAATATTCTGGCTCCATTACATATTTTTGTCACAAGTGTGAATCACTTTGAGGGATGACTGCAAAAAAAAAAAAAAAAAAAAAAAAATTTATGTAAATATTCTATATTCTGAACATTATATTTTGTGAAAGGAATATCGGACGATATATTAATATTGGAATTTTTCTTACTCCTGAATATTGTTATCAGCATCAGCCCCCAAAATCCAGTATCAGTTTGGCTCTATTAAACATATGCACTAATGCCTCCTCATGCTTGTTGTGTTGATAAATTTGACCAAACTGACCATGGCTAAAACTAAAAATATTTCCTATATATTTTTTATCTTGTTTTAGCTAGTTTTGAAATCACACAAGATCATTTCATTTAGTTTTCATTTTGTCTAAAGTCTAGCTTTTATTTTTTATTTCAGCTAAAATGTATTTTCACACCTAGTTCTAGTTTTTAGTTAATTTTTACTTAAATTTTGCAGTAGCTTTAAGTAAATTATTTCATACTTTCATATTGTGTGGCTTTTGGAGGACCCAGTAGTGGTAGTGTTTCATACCATAACCACAAAATACAACTTCAAAAATAAAATTATCCAATGAAAAATCTTCTCCTGCTTCATTTTCACTGGCTAACATACAACTCACTATAACTTTGCTTGGAAAATGTAAACACAGAATGGTTTCATCAGATTTCAAGGAGAATCTGACCTGGTAGTAGCTATTAAGAATAACCATATAAATATAGACGATCCTCTCAAGGATGGTCTCGCTTGCTTACGTAGGTCTTATAGAGGCATTGAGACTGTTTGATAACCAGTTAAAAACTCCTTGTCATAACTTTAGCTATAATAACCTTGGAGGAGAATACCTGCAGCTTGTTCATGCCCAGAAAGAGCTTACGGAGCTCAGTCAGTGCATCTAGATGGTTGAGCTCCCGGATCCGGTTCTCCGCTAGGTGCAGTTCTAGCAGGACCTTCTGGGATATGAAAGAGTTCTCAGCCAGAGATTTGATCCGGTTCTTGTCTAACACAAGCTCTCTGAGCTGCTGAAGCCCCTCCAATCCTTCCACCTGGCTGATGTCATTACCTAGGGAGAGAAGACCATGTCAGAACAATAGGAAGACATCTGAAAAAACATCTGAAACAATACTTCTATAAACACGATACAAGACTAAATTACACAGGCAATGTAAACATTTGTTTGGTATTTCTTGTTTGCCCCTGGTGTAAAAGGCACTGAAGTTACCGCTTTTACAGGTTTCTAAGCCAAAAAGGAAGAAAGGACAAGTAAGGTTTGCTTTGTGGGACAAATCACCCTGACAAAGCAAAGCTCAATCAAAAGCCATCAAAAGCTGTTGAAAAGAAAGTCAGTCATTCTTTTCTTCAAGTCTCATCTCCCACCTGCCCTAAGGTCTATGGGGGACTTCGCTCTCAGTGTTTGCCTTTTCACAGGCTCTATACACCACACTTTTAACAGGCTTTGTGACGGATGGGTGGGACATCAACCATACGTACCTTGAAGAAAGAGCGCTTTAAGATTGGTGAGCCTGCTGAGCTGCAGATTGGCCATATTGGAGATGCCATTGTGACTCAAATGCAGCACCTCCAGGCTGCCCATCAGTGGCTCCAGGCTGCAAGCAGGCCCAGTATCCCTTAAACACAGTTACAGAATAACAGTTTGCAACCTCTGTGGTTAAATCAACATCTCTTTCTCCCTCCCGCTGCCTCATTTAACTGGTCAGACATCACAGGTGCAGACCACCTAAAGGCAATCACAGTCAGGGCAAACAAAAGCATGTCTGTCACAGCACTTTCTGTATAAGGAAAATGTGATTGGAAGATCATATTGTTATTCCCTTGATATACTAACAATGTATAAACTGAAAATATAGAAACCAGTTTTTCACTAGTCAGTTTATTTTCAGGATGATATCTCTATAATGAGATAAGATATACTTATTTTGTATCAAATTACAGCATCTTGAAACTGTGCTTCAACATTTTACTGGTTTATAGGCAACTACCATAACAAAAATCTGATTTAACTGTGAAGACAGTTCATACATTGGCTAGTCAGTGCTGCCCCCTCATGGTTACAGACTGCATACTCAGCTGAAGTTCATACTTCATACTTGGTATCAGTCTAACTCTATGAAATATAACAAAAATACAAGAATTACTGACATAAGAAGTAGGGATGCACCGGAATCCAAATATGTTACTCAGGAAAGCACAAATAATGCAGTGGAAAGTGATATTTCTTCTAGATGAAGTTGTTCATTTTAATCAGGAAAAAATCGTTTCCAAAATATAATGCACTACCACTCAGAGTATTATGTTTTACTTTAATCTAAGTACATTTTTATACAAATGCTTAGTTTTAATATTATAATAATTTATCATAACATTGATTTCTATCTATAATAGTCTATTCTAGAAATGTTTATCATTTAATCATTAAGTGATTCATTTGATTGATTGCTGTTAAGAATATCCGGTAAAAATATTTAAATCAATAATTAATCGACAGTCTAGAAATTGAAGTAATTGCGCCTCAGTTGTTTGTTTTGTCTGCCAGGGACTTTTGTTGAACAAGAAAACTTAAAACAAGAAGAAAAAAAGAAAATAAAAAATTGAAATGGGGAAAAAAAGTCGAGAAAATGTTCTTTTCTATCTTGATTGATGATTAGTTGATATATTGTTTTCAACTATTAGTTAAGGACAATGCACAAAATTTGCACCCCTAGTCTGCACTGGGGTAATTAATTCATTTAATACTGTGCACTGCAATAAGATTAACACACCAAGAAACATAAATGCAGCAATTTTCATTGCAATTTATCCTCCCCCAACTGGAGGATATTATTTATATCTTTACTGTAAAGGATTCCTATTTCCAATGGAAAACACAAACTATGTTTCATAATTAATTATATGCCAATGTTAAATCAACTTGATGCTTGGTGGCACAACAATTGCATTGCCAATGGATACTAAAATAAAACATTCGCCTGATTTAATGTGACTAAAGGTAATGACATTTCTGTGAACCTCTAATAAGAAGTGTGTTACCCTTTGCCTTTGGATGAGGTCTGTTGGCCGTAACCACTGGAGTGAACTTTGCTGTACAGTATCTGTCTATTTGTCAGATGAGTCTTCTGTCTGGGCAGGATGGAGTCAATGTGGTTGTAGTTCAGACACAGAGCCTGTGCAGGTGACACTGGAAATAATTAAATTGTCCACAGCTCAGGTGAATTTCAAGTCCGCATGTGATTTTTGACATTCAGTGTAATTTGTACTTTGATGTTGGGCAGGTAGATGAGTCCCGAGAAGGAGGTGAGGTTGTTGTGGTCTAAGTTGACACTGCGCAGGTTACAGAACAGGTCTGGTGGATGCAGATCAACCATCCTGTGTGGGGAAAAAAACACTATTAAAGGGATTCAGATCAAGATACTTACCAATAGTCAGTGTATTACCTAGAATAAATGGCAGTCAGTGACCCCGAGTCAGAGAGGAGTACCAGCACAGAAACTAAGAAATGTACTGCTGTGGACAGGGTCAGCAGAAAAATATATTTTAGCCAGCTGAAAAAAGACCCACCAGAAAAATCAACATCACATTAAGTGTACGCTACATTTAGAATATTTGACCTGCTTCACCTTGCCATCCGACAACCTTTTCTGATGGGAAACTGCCACTATGTAAGCCAAATATTTCTCTCTCTCACTGAACGGACCCCTTTCAAAAAATTTTACCTCGCAGAACATGGGTGTTCTACAGCTTGTTTGTCTGTTATTGTGTGACTCTGCTTAATCTGAACTAGCCTTTTAAAAACATTCAAGTGTCACAATAACACAAACAAATTAAATGTTTGTGGCAGCGGTAGACTAGAAACTCCTGTGTTCTGTGATGTAAAATTACGATTTTGCCTATGAAGTCTGCTTGGTTTGGGGAGAGCGATATTTGACTTAATGTTAAGGTAAAGCAGTGAAAATATTCTAAATTTTTGGCACACTTAAACTGATATTGATTTTTTTTTTTTAGGTAGACCTTTTTTTTAAGGGGCCATCATACATTTTACTGCTGACCCAGTCCACAGCAGTACATTACTTAGCTATCTACACAGGCAGTTCTCTCTGCTTCTCCAAACTACAGGCATGCGAACTACCGTCTAGTGCAGGTAATACACTATTAATGAGTACCTCATACAATCCCACTTCAAATAATCTTAATTATCCACATATTTAGCCTCATTTTCAGCAAAGCAAATCACGTGTGTTGAGTTTATCTGTCTGCATAGCCAGACTTTTACCTAATAGAGCAGGACTGCAGGGTGAGGTAGGTGATGTCTGTGTAGTCTGAGTGGCCCAGCTTCTCCGCGACCATGTCAGAGGTTAGTCTTCCACCAAACATATCCTTTGCACTTTCACACTCGGTTACCTCCTAAAGAAAACAACAGCAAATACAAAACACTGTACATAATTATCATCACTACAAAATTTGAGTGCTTCAACTGGTTGCTGTTTCACATACCACTGCGATGCCATCCAGAGCTTTAAGGGAGGGCAGGTGGAACACTACATAGATACGATAGTTATCCAGTTTCTCCAGTAAAGGATTCCCATAAAGATCCAGAATGATGAGGTTTGTTAATCCCTGACAAGGAAAAAAAGGGCATATGAGCTGAGAAAACAGCAAAGATGGTGGGACAATCTGAAACCTAAAGTTATTTCTCTCTCTCTTGCCTTCAAATAGTAGATGTCTTGTGACGTAGAAATTTGGTTGCTGCCAATGTAGAGCTCAAGGAGAGAGCGAGCTCTCTGGATGCCGCGCAGGGAACTGATGCAGTTGTTCTCCGCAGACAGGAAAGAAAGGTTGGGCAGCTGATCCAGGACTGAGGCGTCCAGACTGGAAAGTTGATTCCCATCTATACTCAGTTTATTTAGGCAGTGCAGTTTTGACAGGCCTAAAGAAACAGGACACAGAAGTAATGGTGGATCTTAAAGCTACGAGTTTCCAAATTCATTATCAAGCTGATAGTGTCACTCACCGTTGAGTGAGCTGATGCTGTTGTTGTTGAGGGAAAGCTCCTCTAGCTTCAAGCAGCTGTCAAGACCCTCCACTTTAGAAATGTCATTATCATTAAAGGAGGCCCAGCGCAGGTTGACCAGCTTATTCAGATTCACCAGTTTGGAAATCCTCTGGCTGTCGAGGTTCAGGGCTGTGATCTGGTCAACAGATAGGACCAAAATGCATGAAAAGATTAATTTACATCTGTTAGAGTGATTTTCCAAGACATTATGTTTTTAGAAATCACTCCCCAGTTCCCACATGACACAAGATTTTAGTCCAAACAAATGTTCATGACCATCAAAATGACATGAAAAGTTTATTGTCGCTGTTGGGAAGAAACATTGTACGTCCAATGTCCAAGTTAGCAGCTCTTTTGAATACTTTTCAGTGGTTAAATATTTGTAAAACCCACAGACAGACATGAAGGGTGATCAATAGCACTGATTTAAGACTTTTTTATGGCTTGAAGAAAACATATATGATTAAAAAAAAACTTTCTGTGTGTCTCAAATACATTTTATGTTCAGTCATGTTTGTTTGTTCACAATAATGAAAACACTGTGAATCACGCTGCATAGTATTGAATGTATGAACTCAGTCCCTCTTACACTTAGAATCTAATAAATTCACAAAGGAGTTTCACATAATATTTTTGTGATATTGCTGGAGCAAAGCAGCTCTGGATTTGTGTGAACTAAAAACTGACTCCACAAACTGAGAAAATGTAAAAGGAAATAAAATTTGTTTGTCAGTGAGACTGGAGCGTTGTTGGTTCAACTTAATATTTTGAACTTATTGAACGTTTTTTCAAGTTCAGTTTACTTAACTCAATTAGTTTTTACAAGACTCAAATAAATGTATTATTCAGCCTAAGTTCAGTTAACTAAAACTTTTAAGTTGTTCAGTTGAGCGACCAAATTGGTGTTTACAGTGAGAAAGCCGCACGCCTGTTGCTCACCATTGCAGTCCAGTCTGGCTCCAGCTCTCGGTTGAGGCCCCAGGGTGCGAGACTGAGAAGACATAGGAGCTGGGCTGTTGAGAGCAGGCTGAGACTGCGGGGACGTTCACTCTTGGTGCGCGAGTAAGCCAGAAGGGATGCCTGCGAGCAGGGTGTCAACAGGTCTGATTCAATTACAGTACATCCTTAATTACACAGGTAGTTTCACATTGGACCATGCTAATATATTTATTTATTTTTTTTTTTTTTTACAATAAATCAACTCTATATGTGGAAGATCTTAACCTGGTTAATTTTGGCTCCGGCAGCCATCTGAACAGCATCAGCAGCCTCCTCCTCTGCTACCATCTTATCGTCCAGATGTGTCAGTGTCGTTAGACGGCCCAGTATGGTCAGTCTCACTGCTTCAGGCTGGAAAATGGAAAACAGCATCACTGTATACCTCTTAATTGTGTCTTGTATTATGTCATTTACTACATCTTTCTCTGAATTTACTCAGCACACACCCTGTTCCAGGGGTTGTATCGGGTGTCAAGCTTCAGTAGAGCAGGTGTGTGTTTTCTCAGCACAGCTGTATCCTCTCTGGCCTTGGTCAGCTTGTTCCAGCGCACATCAAGATGTTTGAGCTGTCCCAACCCCCTCAGCCCTTCTAGGGTCACTAAGTGGTTATAGCTAGCATCCAAAAACTCAAGGTTGGGCTGTGATTTAGGTAACAGAGACATGGGATAGTAAATGTGACAGTAAATTTTTCCACTTTATGCTATGGTCCAAAACTATAAATTATTGTGAGCTGAATTCCATTCAATATTACAGAGATAATTTACTATTTAAAAATGCTGCTTTCTTGTGACTTTAGGCTCAATAACAGTATTTTCTACTGTCGCTTTTACCATGTGAGAAATGTCATCCAGGTGTGCGAACTCATTGAAGCTGATGGTAAGATGACGTAGAGCTGTGAGGCGGGAAATCTCCTTTATTTTACGCAGACTGTTGCCATGAAGGTTCAGTACCTGGAGATTTAATACATAGAAGATAGTTTGTTGTGGGTGCATGAAATGGGTTCAAATTCAAGTTCTCATTTGAGAAGCCAGAATACTAACAGTGATCTGACTGAGGACATTGGCTCTGGCCACATTGAGCAGAATTTTGTCATCTAAGCTCAGCAACTTGGGCTGTGGTTTCAGCACAGGCTCCATGTTGAGAACTTCATTGTCGAGGATGATATCGTTGGAAGGAGTATCGTCTTTGCCTGTGCTGTGGCAGCCCAGCAATGCAGGTTGTTCTCCATCCTGTAACAACATATCAAAAAAAAAAAAGGCTTAAAGCATGTGAAGTGACCAGGAGGTGCATAACAAAATATTGATTTATGCTGGGTGTTAAAGTAAAATTAATTGTAAAACAAGTGTGCAACTACAGAAGAGACACACAAATCAGACTGTGTGTGCATTTTAAAAGCTAGGCTACTGGATGTTGATTGCATCAGAGCTCAGCATGACTGAGCTTTTTTTTTTTTAACTGTGATTTGTGCTCAAACAGGTTTATTGCCAAGTAAGTTTACACATGCAAGAAATCTGCCTTGGTGATATTGGTGCATAACAAAAAAAAACATATAAACACACACAAATAGAAAATTTTAAAGAAAGATAAAAAGCAAGTACATGAAAGGCATGAAAGGCCTTAATATAACTACGTTATACATGTAGTGTTTATGGGGAGAGGGTGGGATATAAGAGTCAGTGTCAGTGGGGGTCTCTGGACTTGTTAATGAGGCCTGCCGAAATAAAAATAAAATTTCAAGGCTGCATGTTGATTTGCAACACCATGGGAATATACAAAAACAACACCAGTAACTTAATTACCCCAGTGATGTATTCAAAACTTATGATGTACTCAGGCAGGACAAGCTCATGGTCAAACATGAACCACTGTCTTTGTCGGGGAATGCACTCAGGGCCGGTGTGTGTTTTGGAGGAGCGGGGTCTCTCTGAGTGAAAAACACACATAGAGGCACTGTCATTGAACAAATACTGGTGGAAAATGAATTGTTTTCATGCCTTGTGAGATACCGCATACCTTCATTCACTGCAGGTCTTTGCTTAGAGTCCACATTGCGGTACACAGAGTAGGCTCTGGGGTAGTTGCTCCTGTCCACCAGCTCTCCCACTCGGATAGATGTGCTGTGTCCCACGAACACTTTGGAAACAATAATCTGACCTACAGAAAAAAAAGCAACTTTAGCATTTTAGCTATTATGAAAAAAATGACACAGCTAAGGAGAATAGGACATAATACAATGAGTAAAACTAACTCACCGTGCCTGAAGGGGACTGTATCTCTATTGTGCTTAGAATCACCTTGGCTGGTCTGGCGCAGTGCATGTTCAATTCTGGGCTGCTCAGTCACATTCAGGCTGTTGGATAATGGTATAGCACCATCGATTTCCAAGGCCTAGTTAAAAGTCAATGTGATAAAAGTCAGCATGATTTGGAGATTATGTAAAAATAAGAAATTACAGATTCTGCTCTGGTGTACAACTCAAACTGGCAATCATACTGTATAAAATACTTTTAATGGTTACAATTTCACACTAATAGAACTTTTTCTTTCTTCTATCGTTCATAATATTCTGTTTAATGAACATAAATCTAGAAGACATTTTCACCTGTTGCAAAATATCTTTAAATGCATTTTCTTTAACTATTCCTATTTCTTAAAACATATAAATATATTGTATAATTTAAGGTAAAGTGAGTATATGCTGTTCTTTGTTCCAAGAATTTCTAAAGAATTGGGCAACAAGCAATTGGAACAACCTGATCTACTGCCTCCTTTAATTTCTTCAAGGCATCTCTTCTTACTTGTCTTCTAATTATGCTTAAGTTATGGAAATAATTTATCTCTATTGTGTACACACAATAAATTCATGTATATAACTTGCATTTTTTGTCTGTATTTTGGCAAAGTTTAGGAAATCAGCTTGTGTCTGTGTATATGTGAGTGTGTCCATGCTGTTTTGTTTTATCTACTGTATTTTCTATATATTCATGTTAAGGAAAATGAGATCATCTCAAGGGTTTTATCCTTCTAATATTACATTTTTACAAGTCATGATAACAATTAATCAATGATCAATCAATAGGTTGTTAAGAATTTGGTGGAAATTTAATTGAGTTACTATCAAATAAGGTCTTGAAATAGAACAGATTATTTTCATGAGTGTGCTCCCCGTTATCTGATATTAAAATACAGGGGGTTTTTTTTAAGTTATTTTTTTGGCCATGTTGTGCCTTTATTGTATAGTGCAGCCGGAGAGTGGACAGGAAATGGGGCAGAGAGAGAGGGAATGACACGCAGCAAAGGGCCGAAGGCGGGAGTCTAACCAGCAGCCGCTGCAGAGGACTAACAGCCTCAGTACATGGGGCGGATGCTCTACCAACTGAGCTAAACCTCCGCCCCTAAAATATAGGTTTTTACGATGTAGGCCTTTACATCTTTGTATATTTCTTAGGCTGTAATGCTGTCAGAAAATATGCAGTATGTTATTTTGGAAATAAAGCTTTTATTGAGGAGGAGAAAATGCATTTAGTATAAGCAAAATATTATGTTTGTTAGATAACGATTAATCAATTAATTGATTATTAATATTACCAATGATTGATTAAGAAAAGTGCTTACAATTTGCAGCCCTAGTTTTTGCAAAATGCTGTTCATTATGTTACATATACAGGTGTAAAGTTAGCAGTGAACTAACACTCTTAAAGCTCAGTGGAATAAACTCTGGGTAATGGTATTGAGTGTTGAGGGGTGGTCAACTTGTAAAACTATCAACAACAGCAGCATACACACCTTATATCGCTCAGCTGTATTGAAGCCTTCTCCTAGAATCTGCAAAATTTCTTCCTTCTCATTATTTTTTTCAGGGTCAGCGATGTAGAACAAGTGCTCCAGCCGACGTCTGTAATTCCTGCTTGTAAAGTTTTTAGATTCACACTGATAATGGACGGTCCTGCTACTGTTACAATGATGACAACAGACCTTTTTCACAGCAGCTATTTTTACATGAAGTAGTTGAGTAAGCACAGATGTTAGCAGTTACACTAATTAAGGCTTCATTCCATTCAGGTCAAATAGAGTCAAAGTCCTGCTACTGAGCATAATGGTTCACTGGAAAGGCTTTGCTACACTGAATGTAATAAGATCTTAATTGGTACCATTGGTAACACCTGTGCTAACCTTACTATTTCATATCAATATGGCTGCCATGAAAAAGGTCCACAGTAATGTTGAGATGTCTGTAAATTATTTGTAAAAACACATTTATTAGCACTTTTCATCAGAGTCTACTTAAGCTTACTGTGACAAGGTAGAAGACTCTTCACTGGCTAAGAGGCTGTGGAGTTTGTCCTCAAAGCGAAGCCTCAAAGCACTGTTGTGGATGCGGATTACTCGATTGATCTTAATCCCAGTGATGCCATGAACCTTAAAATCGGAATGTGAGAAGCGAGACAGCACAAGGTCGCAACAGGAAGTAAACCTGTTGGGTACATAACAAAAACTATGAGTTTTGCCCTCTATGAGTTTTGTAAATGTTCATTTCATGATGAATGTAATTGTACTTAATAATAACACATATGTACCAAAGGTCTGTGGAGCAGCCCTCTTCCAAGCGAATATTTCCAACACTTTCTAGCTCCATCAACAGAAACTGGACAGTATATTCCATTGTGTTTGTAACTTGGGCCAACGCCCGCTCATACCAGGCTTCAATCCTGAATAGAGAGGAAAAAACATCATTTTTCCACATTAGGTCTGTTTCTTTTATCAGATGATTGAATGTAAAAAAAAACATGAATTATACAGCATGAGACTATATTGTATAAATCACTGTAAAATTCTCTCTGTATTTTATCAAAATATACACACTCATCCAGCCTCCTCGTCCACAGCACAAGTCTCTCCTTCAGTGCTTCAATCTTGCGGAGGATTTTGTGCTCCATGGCAGGATCATGACTGTCAGCTGCTGGGTCACTTCTGTTGGCCGAATCTTCGACCAGGTGGTTTGATCCATCCTCCAGCGCGCTGGCAGACTTCTTATAACCAGCTGGCACTTTGGAGAGCTCACGCTCAAGCTAGGTATACAAATAAAAACAGCTCTCTTAACTGTGTGCAATAACAGCAACTTGTGGCTGGAGATTACATCTAAATAACTTATCCTGTACTCTTGTTGCAGTGCTAAAATAATGTTAAAAATGTTTCAAAGATTGTACATACATTCTTAAGGGTGTGATTGATTGTCATCATGCATTCTTCAGGTAACTGTAACATAGTTTTCTTCCTCTCTGTCAGACTGAGCCGGGTCTCTGCCAGGTTCCTCTGAGCAGTGCGTACACGCATGTTGTAGTACATCATTTTCTTCATTACTGTGGACTAATTGAAAAAAGAGCAAAAAACACATGGATGCAACGCATAATAGAAGTACTGCATAGTTTTTATACAGATAGGCATTGTTCAAACCTAAAGGACATCATTTTACATTACTCAATATCTCAATAAGGTTTCTAAAGATATTTAATGTGTCCAGCCACATTAAAATTGTGTGTATGTGTGATGCATACAGGAGTAGGTAGTAATGCGACACACAAAATGCTGATGAGTGAAAAAAGTAGTTCTTTTCATGTTCCTTTTTTAAACTGTACTTGTACTCTTTGTTCTTTATATACCATTGATGAAGTGCTTACTGTAATATTAGGTGAATATGTAGTTAGCTTGCTAACGTTAGCGATGTTTAATTTTAACGTGTAACGTTAATTTTAATGTTTTTGACAATAACTTATCTTGTTGCTGGTGGTCTGTTGTTTTAAATAAAAATTTTTAATTGGTGGGCTGTAGAACGCAGTTAATTAACAAATTCCAACTTGTGTAATTCATTAAGCAGGTACTTTTGTACTTTTTCTATAGTAGATTTTTCAAATCGTAATTTTCACTTTTACTTAAGTCATTTTTATGGGAGTATTTGTGCTTTTCTTAAGTATAGATTTTCACTACTCTACTCGCCATCGTATGTATAAGAAATATATGATTTTGAATTTAAGAAATGTCTTGGATTTAAATATTTCCCTTATTATGTGTAAGACTTGTAACTCCAATGAAGCGCTGGAACAACCAAATACAGAACATATATATGTGATGTTGTAATTTTTTTCTCCCATCTCTGAAGCCAGCTAAGGGAAATTTAAGGGAAACATTAAGAATTAAAGCAAATTATCAGCAATCAACAATTTTTATCCTCTCAAGAGCCAAACAGAGACTCAGGTACATTTAATTAGTGTAACACAGGTCCTGCTGGTCCTCTCAATACCTCAGCTGTTTCCTTGATCTGCTTGCTCGAGACATCATAGGTATCAAGTTGCTGGAGGCCTGGCATGTGGTACAGAACGTGTGTGGCATAGTTGCACAGCAGACACACTGGGTTTGGGGTTGACGTGGGGTCCTTCAGTGCGAGTTCTCTCAGATTGGGTAATCGGGCAAGCAGGGTCAGCTCCTGTTACAACAACAAACAAACACACAGGCTAGTTCATTAAAGGGGTTTATCTTATTTCTAAGGCTCAAGTTGTGCCCTAAAGACACTGTTTCTCAAGAAGAAATTAGGCACTTGCATCAATAGGAATAGGAGAAAAGTACACAACATATCAAGAGAAGAATTTTCGGTTGTTGTGGCTGTGATCATTACAGCTGCTAGAACAAAACTCAGGTACTGGAAACCAACTAAACCCCTAGAACTGAATCAGTGGTCATAGATCATATATTTTATATAATGTATATAGCCCAGAACTAACAACTGTGTGTGTGTGGGGGTTTTGTTTTTGTTTTTTTAAGACACTGTGTTAATTTAATTACCATTTTAATATTAACACTTTCCTTTTCCCTTCCTCCTTGTGTATGTACTTGGTATTCAAAAAATTTGTTTTGTGGATGATTTTTGCTGCTGAATTCTACAGAAATTTGAGCTGTGTTCTGTGCATGAAAGGTGCTACATAAATAAAGTTCATTCATTCATTAAATTTTTGGAATTACATTAGTGTATCTGAAAACCCTGAAATATGATTGCTGCTTTGTCTTGCCTTGACTTTTTATGCTGGATTGTAATTAGCACTGTGTACTCTCTTGTATGGCTCCTTTATTCTACAGTATAGTCATTTCATTTCGTGTTCTATTACTGATGTCGCAGCTGTAACGTCTTACTTGATATTTTAACCTGCCATGTACCAACTCATTCAAAATCAATTAAAAAAAAAAGAATTATAAAAAAAATAGCTGTCTGAAATGTTTTTTGTCTTGCAGACTGTTAAAGAACAGAAGAATGATTTGGCAACCCCTGGAGGGACATAACATTTTTTTGCACAATTATTTGGCCAAACATTTCTTTGGGAACATGCCATTTCTTTTTTTCCCCTCCATACTCACTGCAGCAGCTAAAATTAAATGTCAAAGTCACAAAAGGTGGTTTTCAGGAATATGATTTGAGGTGTTAATCCAATCAAAAATGGAGTCCCAAGACTTTTTGGTGTTGTCAGAATGACCTTGAACAGGACAATCACTCAGTGTACATACTCTGATTAAGCCTGTGAGCTGCAGTATATGTCCAAAATGTATTACAAACCCACATATCAAACAACTCCTCGTGCTCGTACTCAAAGTATTTTAAGATTTAAAAAAAATAAATAAATAGGTGTAAGAATGAATATATATTGTTGAAATTATGCTGCTCAATAACTGAATGACAGTCTTGTGCAGCCAGTCCATTGTAGAAATGATTGAAAATCTGAACTGGTTGAGACCCCGACATTTCACAAAAATCTGCAAATGCCCTTTCTTCAAAGCAAGGATTTTAATAAGATTTTACAAAGTAAGAAGGGAAACTTTTAAAAGAAGGAATTTGAAAAGCATATTGCTGTTTTTAATCTTACCTTAAAGGAACTTATCTTGTTCCCGGACAGATTAAGATTCTGAAGGCTGGAATTAGGATCAAGGCTATGCCCTTCAAAGAAGTTAAAAATGATTTGATTATTAGTTGTTGTTTTTTTCAAACATCTCACTGAAAACAGAGAGGATTCTAAAGACCTACCAATCTTTTCAATATTGTTGTCAGCAAGGTTTAGTTCTTTGAGATTTTGAAGCGTGTCCAAGCCCTTTAGAAACACACACACATAAAGACATAACAGACAGCTGATTAAAATGGGAACGAGCTGCTTTGAAAACCATCCACAGTCACATTTAGTGATCTGATAAATTGCGTAAAAATGCAATCTACAGTTCAAACCTGTATCTGAGTTATGCAGTTATTGCTGAGCCATAGGACTTCAAGGTTGATCTGCAATTTTAAGTTATTTATTTCACAGATTTGATTATCATAAAGGTAGAGTTTCTCTAGTTGTAGACAATTCTGTAGTCCAGATATTTCCTGCAAAAGGGGAAGATGGGACAAATTATTGCTTACCATACAGTATATGACATATGTTGTACAATTCACTTACACAGGATACTGTTTTGTTTAAACTATGGGTTGTGATCAATAAATGTGGTCCATGCATGTAAGACTTGTCACAGAGGAGCAAGTTGCGATTACACTGTGTAAGGTTTAAGAGCATCTACAATAAAACAGTAAGTTAAACAAACAAAAAATATAGGAAAAAGGCTCTTCCTACATATCAACAAGAAACAAAAGATCTCTAACCCCGAACCAACCTTAAGACCCATGTATCCCTCTGCAAAATGAGAGACTAAAGGTTGCAGAATTTTCTCAAAATTGTTTAACTAGTCTTAAATGATTAATTGTAATCTTTGGAGGTGAAGCGTGTCCATCAGTTCTGTGAGCCATAGCTTCAAAGTTGGGACTTCTTTCTCTTCCCAAAATAATAGGATATTATAAGGACATATGCCAGGAGGTGTTGTTGTACCAGTTTTCTTACATCTTTAGATATCCTCAAAAGTATTCAAGATAGGCCTGGGTCTATCTGAACATCTAGTATCTTTCAGCAGTAGCAGCCAGCATTGATGATTACTATTAGCAGCATAACAGACTTACTGTCAGATGGCACTGGACTACCCAGAGCTCCCGAAGCAGAGGACAGCACTCAAGTGCTTCAATGTGTTTTATGTTCTGGCCCACTATGGTAAGCTGGCACAGCCTTGGGAAGAAAGAAAGCCCAACCATGCGGGGAAAACCAGAGAAGAAGATCTCCAGGGAGCTGATGTTGCTTCCTTCTTGTGCAATTTTTTCATAGGACACTCCATTGGCCATGCACTGTTGAAAGAAATATTCATGTGATGTGACAGAATAACTTAAATATTACTGGGCCTAATCACCATTTGTACGGACAAATAATAATGCAGTGGAAATATTAAAAGAAAGTCAATTATAAAAGCATACATATACTGTATATATGTGTATATATATGCTAGATACAGTATTGGTGGTAGAAGAAGTATTCATACCCTTGAGTTAAAGGGATAGTTCACCCAAAAATCATTACCTACTCACCATCATGCCAACTGAATGTCAGGTTTAGTTTAGTTTAGTTTTTTTTTCACAAAACACTGTTGGAATTTTAACAGGAAATCAGTGTTGGAGAATCTCCCAAACAATTTTAGAGAATGATGACCAATTTTCACTTATTCTACCACTGATCTAGAGTAATATCCAGCAACAACTGAATTCATCATCTGGAATATTGTAGTTATGTAGGTCATTTAGAGGCATCAGTATTAATTTGAGACAGTTTCATAACCAGTTAAAAACTCCTTGTAGCTCATTTAAATAAAAGTATAAATAAAAGTATGCATTATTTAAGTGTGTAAAGTAAAAGAACTCTTTTTGCAGTAAAATGGTGCCTGTCATTTTTTCACCATCATATATTAAGTTATTGGATCAATATAGCCGCAATATAACAAGTGACTAAAGCTGTCAGACAAATGTAGAGTAGAAAGTACCTCTGAGATTAAATGCAGTGGAGTAGAAGTACAAGTGCATTGAATGTAAATACTCAACTAAGGTACAACCATTATCATATTAACCAAATGATTGTGAAGGTCATACTTACCAGCTCTTTGACCACCTCCTCATCACCGCGATGCTTGTGTTTCTCACTTTGTATCATAATTTGTCTTGAAATGTAACGTTACTACAGTTGAGCTAACAATAAATAAAGTTGCCCTTATAATGCATGTATCCTGCTTTTATTCCACTGACCGTCTAGTGGGAGACTGAAGAAAAGTCGTGGGAATTAGGGTAACTAAGTAACTAGTATGGTAACTAATGAGGTTAGTGAACAAACACACTAAATATCGCAACACATCCATGCTAACTTCGCTAGCCTCTAAACTTACTATTATACTACCAGCTAGCTAACACAGGTACTGGAACTGTTAGCTCACGCAAATTAAATCGTATAAATCCCAGTATTAACATGAATTAATATGTTAAATTCAACCTTTGATGGCAGACGAAATGAAAACTGTTTTCCACGACGAATAACACTGTGCAACACAACTTCTGCTCATGCTCCAACTAAGTGGCCCTCCTGAGTTCAGCAATGTTTAGTATCAGTCTGTGTCGAGGCAAGAGCGTCTGGTTGCTAAGGAGCCATGGTCAGACTGTCTAGGAGGGAACCCCAGACCCGCGAAAGATCTCGCGAGAGTTATCATTTTAACCCAAACCATGATTTTTCCTAACCAGGTGCTTGTGTTCCTAAATCTACCCAGACGGTGACAGCGTTTGCACATTATAAATTACAAATAGTTTACATAACGTGAACAATGACGAAGCAACGCCTACAAATCTCGCGAGAGTTTTTAACTCAAGGGTTCCCTTCTGGACCTTTAGGTCTCCTTTAAACATCCATGTTCCAGACACGACCCGTGTATGGGGTGATTTGGCTGACGTCTATCCATCCAATCATCAATTACATGTGGGGTTTAGTTGGAAGAACAACGAATGTGAATTCTGTGAGAAGGATATTGAGACAGTAGAACATATTACATCTTTTTTCATTTCAGAGTTGGCTTCAATCTCAGGATATATTGTTGCACTGGATAAATGTGATGTCGACCATTCTAATTCCGTAATTCTGTCAGGTTTTATTTGCATATTAGGAATCAGAAATACATAAAGAAATGTAAAAAGCAAAGGGAAGTACATAGAAAAAATAAAAAGCATATGAAAATACACAGAGAAATGTAAAAAGCAAATGGAAATACATAAAGAAAGGGAAAAGCAAATACAGAAGTCAGTAAGTTGGTGGAAATAAATACGGGGAAAACAAAACATAGCTAAATGGGCAAGTAAATAAACAGGGCAATACAAAGGTAAATAAATACAGAAGCAAATTAAAACAGAAATATCAATTTATTTTACATTTTATAAATTCATTTTTTGGCTACATTTATTTTCAGTGTTATTTTGTTGCTTTTAATGGCATATTGATTTATTTATTGAATGATTTATATGTTTTTTTTATTTTGCCAGTTGCGGTCCTCTATATGAGTTAAGCACTTTATTCAATTTATTCTGAATTGATTCATGCTGTTGGTCTAAGACTGTCGCTCTTTCTGTCTTTATTTTTGTTCTGTTTTGATTGTTTGTTTTCTGTCTTTAATACATAATTCATATATATTTTGGAGCATTGATACAGCCCATAATGGCTTGTATATTAATATAATGAATAAATTAATAATAAAAATAATGAATATTTTTTTAAAAACTTGTCCTGGTCCTGACCATATTTTGAGCTACCACATGAGGGCACCACACTGCAAGATAATATTTCACAAAACCGTAATATTTTTAACCTTATTTTATTGGCATAGTTTTATATCACATTCACTTGAAATTTTAGAAAATTTAGCGTCATCTTAAGTTCTTATTCCAATTTCCGATTTCTTTATCATGCCCCCCTGGACCATACGTACAATTTCACTGACTTGTCTGTATGTAGAGTCACTGTAACCTGTTTCACCAAGCATCATTTTGCTGTCATTCACACCGCCAATGTCAAACACTTGACTTCATTTGTGGGCTGACAAAATGCCTTTTATATTTGACTCAGCCCCAAATAAGTGCCAACCATTGACAGTAAATTCTTCTTCTACTGCCTATGGTGCCAACCGTGAGCCTCGCGGACACCATGACGTCACCGTTGGAGCAGTGAACTAAAACAATCACCCTCACTCCTCTCCTCTGCTCCCCACACCGACCGACTGCACCGCCTCATCTGTGGCATCTACAAACCCCGGCTCAGTTCACAGACAGACGTTAGCCAGCTAGGAGCTGCATTGTTGTTGTGTGTCTGTCTCCGTTACCCATTCTAGCGCAGAAGGGAAGGGTTGACACCGCTTATTTACAGTTACATACGGCAGAGAAGAAGAAGAAGAAGAAGAAGAAAAAGAAGAAGCCGAGTAACCTAGCTAGTCTATCTTCTGTCCGACAACAGGAAAAAGCATGTCCGCTCAGCCCGGTGAGGAGCTAGGCTCGGAGGGGAAGTGGTTTGGGGATGACTACGAGAGGAACGGCCTGTTTGGGAACACACCGACCCGGTTCGGCGAGTTACGTGAAGATTTGAAGCCGAGAGGCGGCGAGGTGGCGGGCGACCTGGATCAACAATTTCATCCTTTCCAGGACGACGGGAAAAGGCCGCCCGTTGCTATGGAAACTGCATCTACAGGTAAAGCGGGCCGTTAAATCGCAATTTAAGTCTTTCTGTTTGTCAATTATTAGTATTTAAGCCACGTTAGGTTTCATTTTGTGTGCCTTTAATAACCAAACATCGGTATTTAGATGTAAACACAGCGAGAGACGCAGCCGGGTCCATTTGTCACAGATTTAGCGTTACGACAGACGGCCTGTCTGTCAGCTGAGTTAAAACTTCTGCGCTTGAAAACACAGAAACAAAGATGCCAGAGAGTAACTTCCATAAGATGATAGTAAATCAGCTGTCACAACAGTGATGCTGAAGGAAATAAGATTAGACATCCTCAAAACTAAATTAATTCAGATTGGTTAGAGCTTCAGCCTTTCGTAGTTATGAAACATCGAATATGACCCATGTTCTTTGGTTGATGAGATTTTCTGAGGATTTCTTGGGCAGTTTCTGATACTAATATAAATATATCAGCCTATATTCTTTATGCAGAATATATGCTATATACACGCATACATTTTTTGCAGTGATCCCTCAAAAGTGGTTAACACTTGTGACAAAGATATGTAATGGAGGCAGGATATTTTACATTTTAACAATAAGCTTTATTATCCGATATTATATCAGGGCACTGAAACAGTTAACTTTCATCTGTATTTTTAATAATTATTGAAAGCTATAAATAAAAAAAACGAGCAAAAATATATCTAATTATTATACCTGAATTAAGAAAATACTCAAACACTCACACAATGCTGCCTGGAAAGCTAACAAATGAAAACAAGTTTTCATACAGGCACCTATGGGATAACATACATGCCGATACCAATATAGACTGATACAGCTGTGATAGGCCATTATCAGTCAACCAATATATTGGTCGGGCTCAAAATTTAATTCTTACTGTTTACAAATTTATAATATTTCAGCCACATTGGCTTTCATTTGTGAGCTATTAACAAACCCAAGTCCATTTATCACAGATTTAACATTACGATAGACGACTTGTCTGTCAGCCGAGTTAAAACTTCGGCACTTGAAAACACAGTAACAAAGATGCCAGATAGTTAGGTTAAAGCTGATCAAATTTATGAAAACCAACCTGCAAAATACCTATCAATGTCAAATACAAACCCCCTCCAGGTTCCTGAATTATCCAAATCACCAGAAAGAACTGCAGAGGACATGGCTTCAGTGTCTTCAATGGCAGCTACAGCTCTGGTTGTCACAGGTGTTGCTGAAGGCAATAAGATTAGACATCTTCGAAACTAAAATAATTCAAATTGGTTAGGGCATTATCCTTTGACAGTTATAATGAAACATCAAATGTGACCCTTTGTTTCCACCCCAGTAGTTGACACAGTTCTTTGGCTGATGAGATTTGATCACGTAGGCAGGATTCAGATAGGATGCAGCATGCATTAACAAATAGCCTGTTGAACTTTGAATGGCCTATGAACGTTCACTGTACCAGCTCCCACATGTAGGCCAATATCTATAATAAAATACCTGCGTTCTGGATATGGTGGGGTAGAGGGATGATAAATAGATCACAGGCCTAAGCCCCATAGCTTCCATAGCCAGTGACCGAGAAGAAAATAATTGAATCCTACAGTTTATTAAAAGAACAAGACTGGATGTAAATATTTTACTTGTGCTACTGTAACAAGTAGCCTGCATGATGACACGATTCCTGCAGTCCTGTTTTGGTACTGTTGATGATGATATAATTATATTATTGGATGCTGGGGGCAGTGTTTTTGTGGGAACATCATGCAGACCTCAGTTCTAAGTCCGTCACTCTCCTCAGCACAGCTCGGCTCATAGATGCTGCTATTTTTAATCCTGAAGGAACAGGGCTCACTATTCGCTTGGCGAGCAAAACTAGAGCCCTGCACTTTCATTCACGAATTCACTGAAAAATTCATGAGAGGATGTTTTTTTTTTAAAAAAGGCCGCCTAGTTTCCTCTCTTTGCTGCCTGGGCCTTTCTTATTTTGCTGGCTACTGCTGGCCCAAAACGAGAAAAAAAAAAAGCATACATATTTTTTACATATCTGTTAAGTACAGGAGCATTATTAAATGCTTAAATTTAATCCTATGCGGCTGAGAATTTGGCATGAAAGCAGAACTTTAACATTCAAAGCTAAATTGTTGCAGTGAAATAAAAGACGCAAAAAATTTAGCTACATGAGTGTAAAATATATGTGAAATGAAAAACCGTCTAGTCGATGTTTGGCCTCACTTTCCACAAAAAACAAACAAAAGTACATGCTCTACTTTCATGACTGTGTGTCAGACAGGCTCAAACTTGTGTAGGTGCACACACACACACACACACACAAACACGCACAGATTATGTTTTGATTCCTAAAACAGGAAGGAATGGCTCGCTCTTATTGCTATGAGTCCAGCTGAGCTGTGTCCATATAGTGAAGCGATGCACTGTGTCACTAATGTTCTTGGTGGGAACAGTGCAGATCTCATCACATCTAGCAGGGCAGAGTGGACATTTTCCTCTTGACCAGACATGTTATAGTCTGTTCTGATCTTTGTCAAAGACATTCACTCCCAAAGGCATACTGTGCAGGATTTTCCTGAATAAAAGCAATACAAAGAAGTAGAGACTCACAAAAATAATCCCTCTCAATTGTCACTTTTGACCCACTAGAAGTGTGTCATGGTGTATGTATCTACAGAGACCCTGGTGTCTTCCTGTATTTTCTTATACTTTTTAAAAAATCAAAATTAGGTTGGACATGTAGGTTTTTAAAATAGCTAAAACAAATAGGCAATTGACTTTCCCATTGCCAGTAGTAAGTTTCCCTTTGAGTTGAGATTCACCTGAAGGAACAGGGCTCAGAGAGAAAGGTGTTTTCAAAAGTCTCTGCATGTTCAGCTCTCAGTACTTTTATAGCTTCTAACTGAATCCCTATTGTTTGAAGTTTAGTTTCTCTTCTGCATCCTTATTTGTACACTCAGGTATCTGCTTTATTTTGCTGTTTCATGTTCCCTTTTTTTTTTTTTAGCTGTATAGGAGTCGTGTTATATTACTGCTGATGAAAACAAAACATTTCCTGATTTTGATGCTTTATAATAAAAGCTTTTAGATAAAATAATGGGGGGCTTTTATTGTGAAGAATTTATAGGAAATGTGTTAATCCACAGTTTCACAGCCGCTCAACTCAAGAAGAAGTGCATCAGTTAAATACCTACCTTCAAGTGGCTGCATGTGGCTGACGCCAGGCAGCACAAGTGTATGAAAAAGGGGTAAAGAGTTGCAGAAGTTACAGATGAAGGTGACAATCCTTCATTACCGACAAATACTTTACTTTGCTGATGGATCATCACATAAAAAAATCAAGATTTTTTGTTGACTGAGGCCAGAAAAGAAGTTTGGCCTTTAAAGAGCACAAACTGTGTGAAATAGTATCTCTTCAAGATGTCTAGAATTGCCTCGCTAGGTAATCGATCCACGCCTGTCCTAAATCTTGTTCACAACAGTGATCTACCCACAGGACGCCGATAATGCTGATTTCAGCTATATTAAATTACAGGACAGAACCTTAGCTGTGGATCACAGACAGTACAGTACAGTATAGCCTCTTTTATCCTCACAAGTTTCCCATCCTCTGAGTATTTCAAGGGGCATGAGAAGGAAAGAAAGTTGTGGAAGATATTGCTGCATCATGATCAGGTCTTCTGTGAAAATCGAGTTTGTTTTTAGCACACGCTGTGTCTGTCTACTAGCCTCCCCTGCTTTCTGGCACGGAAGAAAACAACTAAGTGCACGTTGTACACAAACAGTGACACCTTCTTTTTCCAACCAGCTCTTTATAACTCTTTACAGTGCATTATAATGGTCACTTCATTATGCCCTGACAAAGTGCATCAGTCATGAGAAACAATCCAGTCCCTGAGAGGTGGATTAGACTCAAGTCTTTCTCCGTTTCAACGTATCATCAGTGACAGGGATGAGACAGCATATGTCTGGCTGGGTCCTTTCCATATCTTTCAGATAGAGAAAGCACTTAGTGGACTGCATAAGCCGGCACAGTGCATTTGTGTCTTTAGATGGTGAGAGCTCTGCTCCTGTTCCCAGGGGGCCGAGCAGTGCTGGGTCTTTTCAGACTAGATGATAAAGATGCAAGATAATACAGGGGTGGAGGAAGAAGAGGAGGAGGGGGAAGCAGCCTAATGGCAAGAGAGGCGAGGCTGTGACGACAAGGCCGATAGTTCAAATGGCCAGACTGTCGGGGATAAACTGGAAATAGAACTGTCTTTTACTTCACCTTTAATGGGATGGTTCAAACCAAATAAAAAATGCATATTTTTCCTCTTACCTGTAGCCCTATTTTTCTCAAATATAATGGAAGTACACGACACTCAGCTTGTGGTGCTCAAAAATACATTTGGAAAAACTCAACAGCAGTGTCTCTTTCTAGAAATCATGACCCTGTTACTCAAGATACATTAATCCACAGATCTTGCTGTGAGCAGTTTCAGGTAAGAGCTACTTTCTTTCTATATTCACCAGCCATATGATGACACAGAGGGGAGTGTGCATCTACTCATGGAGGAGAGGCTTGTTCTTGTGATTGCACAGAAATGTAAACATTAAAGCTAGCTAAGTTTTGTGAGGGTGCAAAAGCATGCATTGCACCCCCAGTTCAATATTGTTAAAGACTGTTTACACCTTTTTTCATGTTTGCATGTTCCAGCATAATCTGTTCATACGACCTTATATTTGGACCCTCAACGCCGGCTATTATTCATTGTTGTTGCTGGCACACACTGTAGATACTAGTGCACTGACTGCACCCCCACTTATTTCAGATGCACCTGGAACCTGGTCTGCATTAATGGCGTCCTGCTTGACTAAGCTGTAACCTCTCATCCATGAGTAGATGCACGCTTCCTCCTCCTAAGGCGGTTGCAGTTCGATAGAAAGAAAATAGTTCCTACATGATACTGCTCACAACAAGGTCTGCGGATTATCTTGAGTGATTGGGTCATGATTTCTGTTGTAGAGTGTCATCTAGTTCCATTTCCATTTGATAGGAGGCAGACATCTCTACAACCAAACTTGGCAACTCACATCACAACAATCTAGATGAATAAATAGTTCTGCAGGTAGGAGGGAAAATATGTATTTTTGATTTTGGGGTGAGCTGTCCCTTTAATTGAGCATCCTTCAGATTTCAGTGGTCAGCAAAGCAACTCCCAGGTGTGAACCAGTGTCTGCATGTACCTCCATTAGCTTGTGGTTAAAACTGAGTTGTCCAAACCCCTTACATATTTAAATAAGGCTTAAAGCGTGTGCAATATATTCTGGCATGTCTGCTCCTCAGAATGATTTGGGCCTAAGTGCTCATCCTATGTGTTACCTGCCAGGTTTCCAATCTCATTCATCTTCATCTGTCTACAGGACCAATTAGCTAATGCTGAGGGATAAAAGGACAGATAAAAGCATGACAGACCGAGACCAAAAAGCTCCACTGCAGGGGACAATAACAAAGCATTAATGCTATTGTCATATCTATAAATCATAATTTCTCATGTTCTTTTATGCCTCGTGTTTACCCTGAAAACAATTGAAAGCCTGCAAGTGAAATATGATGCTATGTTTACGATCTAACTGCTCAGGGATTACACTATGCCCACAAGCTAGAGAGCTGGACTGAGGCAGAGTACTTCAAAAATGCCCATGAGATTACAGCTTCTATCAGCAGAGACACTTAAAAACAGCGTAGTCCATTACAATTTTGTTGTGTAGGTCATTGTAGCCTACGCATGCCTGCCTTCTTGCCTGTGTCTCTACTCTTTAATGCCAAATTCTGTCTTTACAACAAAAGTGAAATGCCAATTCAAAGTCACACAAAATTGACAGCTTTGACCTAAAGCAGACAGCTTAGACACGCGGTCTCGGTCCTCCTACATCCTCTTCATTCATCCATAAAGCTGTATCCGAGCAAGAAAAATCCGATCAATACAGTGGAAGACAGGTACTGTACGTACCACAGCTTCAGAATCTGAATGGGGACAGATTGCTTTTATTTAAACTGGCTCCACATTGATTTATCTGTGACAAAAGCTGCTGGAACAACATTTGTCCTGCGTAGCCCTCAGTGATTTTTTTTTTTAAAGAATGGTGGATACACTGACGTTTCTCACAGTAATTATATGTCCTCATTGTCTTGGATCGGTGCAGCTCAGTGCAGTTGAATCCTGCAGCACAGCTGTTCCCAAATCGACTTCTACAAGTGGTTTTGTTGTACATCAGCTTTTAATATAGACTGTCTTTGTGCTCTCCATTTTCTTCTTTTTTACCCACATTAAGGTGGGATAGTTAGTGACTAGTATTCATGTATTTAGCCAAGGATATTGTAATCAATACATTATGATCATAAAAGTTGTAACCAGAGCTTTTAAAGCCAGAAACCACTAGGAGTTGGAGCAGTATTTAAGTTAAACTGTGACAAATAAAGCAAGTAATGGACTTAATAAAGGAATCTACCACTCTCCAGTAGAATCATGTTGTCAATCACCATGAGTTCTGTTCTGTTAGTTCTGTTGTCCCCATTAATAATAAAAGGCAAATACCAAAAGTTTTTCATAAATTAGTTTTATTGTTAGCATCAATTTGATTATTTAGAATATGATTTGCATACATTATTATATATCATTATGCATTGGTAAAGAAAAATCACCATACATTAACCATGGCTACAAAAAGTTACTCTGACTGCAAAATATTCCTTGTAGGTGAGTATAATCTCCATACTGCAAGCCTTCGCCAACACAACTTTGCAGTTCCACAGACATCCCAATTCCTTTGCCCCTTTTACTTCTACAAAAACAGCAAACAGTACTCATCACCACTACTAAAGTCGGGGTTTCCTAAGCATAGTTTTCTCAACTAGCTCTGAAGTCTATCTTTATATATAGAAAATAAGAATATATAGATATATATAGATAATATAGATAATAATAATTTATGTGTTGTTATTGTATAAGTTTACATTTGGGCCACCAAAATTGTGCTTTGCCCACTAAAGTTAGGGCTTGGTGACCTGTGGGGCCAGTGCTTAAAAATATTAGTGTCTCTCTCCCATCCTGGCCATAATTTTGTGTACATCAAAAAAGAGCTTTCAGTTTGTAGTGATGTAATTTAAGTTCAGATGTAAAGTAGCTGCAAATACAAATTATTTCACATAACAATACAAAGTCATGCCAAACATTCTGCCCATCCCACATTGATTAAAAACCATTATCATTTATCAAACACCCAAAAAATATAACTCATCTTTTGGAAAACGCATACAAAAAGAAAAAAAAAACTAAATATGCACTTCCCATATAATTTAAGATAACATATTTATGTCAAATATGTTTCAATAATAAAATAATTGATAGTTGAACTTGCACCCCTAATGTGCACAGCCAAGTCAGCCTTTGTGCAACATCCATGCTTACAAAATCATTGTCTTTTTTTAAAATCTTCTAGACAAAGTACTGCACAGTTCCCAAAAGACAGGACAATTTAGACTCATAATAATAAAGCTACAGCATATTATTATTTAACGTCCAAGGCCCAGATGGCCTTGAAAGAAGAGCACAGTAAGCGTCTTGATGGATTGGTTTCCACAAGGTCATGGAGTGAAAGAGAACTCCTGAAAGGTGACACCACAGTCGAGAGGGGTCATGGATGGAGTGACAGAATCATTACAGTGCAGTTCATCAACAGATGTTTCACAGCAAAGCTGAATTACTGTAGGGAATGATGATGGTGTGTGCTTGGACATAGGGATATTCAACATTGTCAGAGTCAGTGTTATTTAATACGAATGCCGATAAGAAATTAATTTAAAAATGTGCTACTTTGGCTCTGATGCAGGCACTTTTCCTTTTCTGTAGTTGCTATCCCGTGGTGTCACTCAGTGTCCCACTCACAGCACTTGTCAGCACATGATTAAAGGCATTTCAATGAAGTTTTGTGTTGAAGTTAGTGTTATTCTTCTTCTTTTATTCTATATTATTTTGATACCGGGATTTTCATTATGTCCCAGCACCGGCGACAGCCAAGCATGAAGTGTGATGTTTTTTGGTTGTCCATCTGTCCCATTCTTGTGAACAAGATATCTCAATACCGTCTTGATGAATTTCTTTGAATTTGGCACAAATGTCCACTTGGACTCGAGGATGAACTGATCAAATTTTAGTGGTCGAAGGTCAAAGTTCAAAGTCACTGTGACCCATTCTCATTAACATGATATCTCAGGAACACGTGGGGGAATTTTCTCAAATTTGGCACGAATGTGCACTTGGACTCAAGGATAAAGTATTTGGTGGGCAGAGGTCAAGGTCACTGTGACCTCATGACTGTCCCATTCTCATGAACTTGATATCTCAAGCACACCTTGAAAATTTCTTCAAACTTTGGAGTCCATCCTCTGTACTCCGTATCTCTGAAGTGAAGACAGCATGTTTTTGGATTTTGGAATCCTAGCGGTACAACAGATAACATGATGTTCTTCAAACTAGTAGGCGTAGCTGAAATGTCTCTTTGCATCTCATCAATACATTTTAAAATACTTTTCTATTATTCACATTAGAGAGGCCTTTTATTCCACACTGAATAACGGCAATGGATCAGTAAGTGTCTTCAAGGGAGTAAACCCTGCTGCACACGGAGTCCCACATGCAGCTCACTAAAGCCTTAATTTCAAAGTAGTAATATATTCATTTTGCAACTCCGGCCCTTTTGATAATGTCTGTGCTCACATGTTTTTGTCTGTAGCCTGATAATTAGGAGCCCATGCCTTGGCATAGCACAGATTGTCAGGCTGCATTAGTTTCGGAGCTGCACTGGCTGCACAGAGGACAACAAAAGGACCGGCCCTTCGCAGCACATCCACCAGGACTTATTTATTTAACTGCACCATCCTTTCAGTGGCATGATTATGTTGTGTGGCTACAGTGTGAGCTGAGAATTCCTCTGTTGTCACGTCCAATCCCATCTGAGCGCAGCAAAGCATTTGTTTCGGCCTTGTGGGGTTTTTTTTCCCCCAGAGTCTCTGGGTGCTACGCCATATCAGCAGATTCAAAATGCCCTCAATCTCCACACACCAACTTTGTCAAGTAGCTGCTCAGTTAAGCATCTGGCCTCTTTATTGTTGCAGATGCCTTATGCAACTGCTGCTGTTGAGTTTATCTGTGTTGTTACGTAGAGAGGGGTGTGTGTTTTGCCTACAGTCAACAGGATTACTGGCAATTCACCTCTCTTCACAGTTTGTAGTGGCTCTGAGTGCTTCCCACATCTGCACAGTAGTACAGTGAATCAGGGAGTGTTAGATTATGATGGTGTTGCCAGGGTGATGGCTGATGGGACCTATACAATGGTAGTACACTAAGAGGATTATACATCAGTCCGCTTTAGCAGCACATCAAGGGCATTCATGTCACTGAGCTGAACTTGGCTCAACAGCTGTGGTGTGTCACACACTGCTTGGATCCATAGGCAGCTCAGATGTTGCTCCACAAGACATCACTGAGTCTATTCTTTTATACTTTTTTTTCCAAGACTGATTTCATACATGCAGTGTAACTTCCTCCAAATGAACAAGTCATAATCATGAAAAAAAAATGATACAGGTTCAAAACTAACCAAACAAACACAAATAACAACAATAACAACAACAGCAAAAGAGGAAGAAGAAAATAAAGAAATGGTAGGGTATGTAGGGCTGGGTATAATTCAGAAATGTTCGATACTGGTACTTGCACCAATACTTTGGCTTCAATAGTGATTCGTGAATGATACTTTTTTCAATACTAAATACATTTGAATAAAAAGACAATTACAATATGCATTATGATACAATTGCTCACTTTAAAGGTAGAAGCTGTTCAAGGACCTGGTGGTAAAAATCAAGACAATGATCCCCATATCTGGTCGTAATGTAGTTTTCCTTAAAGCCTCTATGATGTGTAATGTTAGAAAGCCAATTACCAGCATTATTAGATCTTGGTACAAGCATGCTGATGAGATTAACTCCTTAGTCCTAAAGATATGACAGGCAGGTTGGATATTGCGCACACTTATGTACATTAAATACATTCATGTTGCTATTTGCCCACACATGTACATATTAATACATGTATATCATGCTTGGATGTACATGTTAATTACAAGGAGTGGTCATTTAGAGTCATTTTAATAATTTGCTGTATTTCCCATAATCTAAAATCCACCTTTTTTGAAAAACTTCTTTCATATTCCTTACTATGTGAGTTATTTTCCCATAAGTTGCACTTCTTGATTCAGTTTTTCCATTTTAATAAATCTAGCGGTGTGTGTGTGTGTGTTTTTTTTTTTTTTTTTTTTCTTTTTTTTTTTTTT
>JAJHUR010000298.1:40781-77071 GCA_027495735.1 Lutjanus campechanus
TTTTTGCCATTTTGTTATTTGCTTCAGTGCTGTGATTCTGAGGATTCTGAATAAATCATTTTTATCTTGACTGAGACCAGAGGTTTTCCCAGTATTACATGCTTTGCTCTTAAGTACAGAGTTAAAAAAAAAAAAAAAAAATTCTTCTACAAACTTAAAAACCTCCAACCAAAATATATTTAAAAAATTCAATGAATATAAATAATTTGCATTACTTCAGCTTTACCCTCAGCCCATAGAGTTTAAACCTCTGTTATATTTGAAAATCATTTCTGGGGTCAAGAAGTATTCTCCTCGAATAATTATCTTCCAAATGAGGACTTGGTAGTTTGTAAATTTCATTTAACATCTGTTTCCACTCTTCATCTGTTATTTTTATCCTTAACTCTTCCTCCCTTTTTATTTTTGTTGTACAGATTATTTCTTCTCTCCCTTCTCCCTTCTCTCTTAAATACAAAATAATCTGGAACTCAGGAGTGTCTGGGTTTGCTTTGCTTTTCCTCCATGTCACATCACCCCACCCGCTGTGTCCCAGCATGGGTGTGTAGTGTTTCTGCCATTGTACTGCGGTATGATGTATTGTTAATGACTGAGGGAGCAGCAGTAGAAATGACAGCAGAAGGGAAGGGTGGTGGGGCCTTTTAGAGGAAGCGCAGGGAGGGACGGGACGTCCTGACCTGTTGGGTCTTCTGTCAGTCAGTCTGCATCCTCCAGAGCTAACCCTAAGGCTGCTATTTTAGATCTTCCCCCCTCGTCCAGCCCAGCAGCTGGACCCAGCCTATTTATAGCGCCACCGCTGCTCTGGGAGAAGCAGGGCTAGAGTGCGAGGGGAGGAGCTCAGTTTGTGGAAGTATAAACTCTGACTTGTACACAGCACAACAAAAACAGTAGCAGCAGATGTGTGGTGATGTATAGTGTGTGTTTATGTGTGGGTACTGTGTTTATACTATACTTGAACAGGAGGCAGTGTGTGTTTGTTGGCCGAATTTCCTTTTTTTGTACTTAATATTTAAAGATAGAGTCAGTAGGATTTGTCTGAGCTATTTCTAAATGCACCAAAAAGATAGACATTTGGGTTGGTAACACATCCCGAGTGCATCAAAATAGTGAGAAAAGAAAATACAGGCTGAGGGTAGGGTCTCTGCTGATACAGCCATCACCACACACCTAGAGTGACTGTGATGATTGGGAGGGATTGAGAGTCATAAATCCTTGATACTGCACAGAAAATACAATATATTTTACAGATAACTAAATTCAGAATGCAATAGGGTGAAAATAAAAAACAAAATAAATACATATATACATACACGTATACAATCATGAAATAATTCTATAGTGAATTTTCTGAATTGCATCAAGGTTGAATGTAAACAGCAGCATCAAGATGGTGATAATGTGATCAAGATCTTCACATTAAAAGTTTAAATTCTGGGAAACTCTGTCCATCAACTTTGACTGTGTCTGAGCACAAAGCATCATCGATCTAAAAGCACAGACTCCTCCTCCCTCATCCTGCTGTAGTTTTGGGCACTGCGTTGTGTTTAGTTTAATAGAGAAAAATAGCTACGTTTGAAGGCTCTACCAGCTGCTGCATCTACATTCACAGCCCCCAAAATACAGTATTTGAATATTTGGACATGTCCAAAAAATGTGGGAGTCATTGGCGTCCATGTGCCCACACTGTCTCCAGCCCTGTTGTTGTTGGCCAAGTTTCATGACTGGAATACTGGAAACATAAAGTCAACAAATCTGAATACTTGACCTCGACTTCTGGCCCTTGTGATTCAAAATAACATCCCCATCAAGTACGTCTCTTCCTGTTTTCCAAGTCATATGTAATATGAGCAGCATCCTTAATGTTTCCCCTCAGCAGCAGCAGCACTGTAACAAATAATTCAGTGAGATGTTGAGTGATATTTTACAGCAGAGCACACAAAGTCACAGCTCACATCAACACAGTCTGTCGGCTTTGAATTCATAATAGTGGTTGCAAACACTACAAATGAATTGCTGTAATTATTATAATTTCTGTGTCAATATGAACAATATGAACCGTAGTGCTGCATATTTGACATTTCACTACAACTTTGTTGTCGGCTGATTATAACTTTACCCTGGAGGCCATGATACACAAACAGAAGGTGGATATCACACATAATCATAGACATCAACATGTTCTTACACACATACACGCATAAATCATGTCAGTTCTGCCAAATGATGCGTTGGTATCCACAGCAACAATGAAGTAAACAGTAAACAGTTCTCCTTTAGCAAGAATTTATAGAATAAATGCGTTTGTTTCCTATCTATTCATTATTCTGTGGGCCATGTCTCAAGCTTCTATTAGTGTGGATGTAGGCTGAGTTTTGCATGTGTGTTGAATACTAGGATGCAGTCAGTGTGCAGGGTTTTAAATATTTATTTTATGCATGTATCATTGAACAGTTTTGTCAACCTGGCCTTGACTAGCTTAAGCGATTTAAATTTTGGAGATGCCAGTTTGCACATACAGTATTTTGTTCATATTTTATGTGAGTGCATTCATTTTCATGACACTAATTTGTCAGGGGAGACAGCGGTGGATTAGTGATTACAGAGCAGAGATGTGACTAGAGAAAGGCCTTTGCCTGCGTGATTTAGAACAGACTCTGGTTGTGGCACTGTGGTTTTTTTGGGGTCTGAACTGAACAATCCCCCTTTGTCGGGCACCGGGTACAAGTACCCTCTGTTACTGCTGCCTCACTGATCTTCACAGCCAAGCAGCCAGTGTGACTGTGCCGCTCTCACAGTGCCACAGCCCCTCTCCCTGGCAGCTGAAGCACAGCCTTGTTTAACTGGATGTTTTCATTAATCAAACAGCTCATGATCGTGTGACACAGAGAGTGCTGTCATTCTTTCTCATCAGTGTTTTGTGTGTAACCTCACTGAGTCTCCTTTCTGTCAATCTCTGTAGATGACTCCATGTCTGGCCTATTCCGGAAGCCAATGAACGATGATGGTGATGTCTACACTACCCTGCTGTCAAATCAGACCTTCACTTCAGGTCGAGAAGCCTCCTACCTGTCGGATGACCTGAAACCAGCCAAGCCCTCCTCTGGCTCCTCTGCCCTGGACGACTTCTCCAGCGACACCTACAGCTTCAGCTCCAGCACCAAGATGAGTTCCAACCTGGCTGACGACATGCCAAAATCTCTGTTTGGCTCAGATAAGACAGAATCATACAACTACATGGACATCACCCACGGGGATGAGCGCCGTGAACAGCAGCAGAAGGCTCTGCACAGCCTGGTGGACACAGGCTCAAGTGGTCGCGACTCATTGGGCGGCTACATAGATAAAAATCCTGGAAGAGATGAGGATGATGAGGAGGAAGAGGAGGAGGAAAACTTAGGTCCAGCACTGGGCTCCCACTCTTTCCCCTATG
Source organism: Lutjanus campechanus (assembly GCA_027495735.1). Lineage (NCBI taxonomy): Eukaryota > Metazoa > Chordata > Actinopteri > Lutjaniformes > Lutjanidae > Lutjanus > Lutjanus campechanus. The sequence goes on from JAJHUR010000298.1 coordinate 44,212, forward strand.
TGGAGGAGCCATCTGATGAAGAGCTGTCAGACTACCGCTCCTACCGAAACCTGGGTGGCACCCCACAGACAGCCAGCCCCGTGAAGATCACCTTGACCGAGTCTCAGCCACCGCCTGCCAAGACCGAGCCGCAGAAGGAGCCCTCTCCAGTCAGCGTGTCTGAGCGTGAAAACGTCCTCAGTGTGGGTTTGCAGGGGGTTCCCACTGTGACACTATCAGAGCCGGAGGACGACAGCCCTGCTTCCACTCCCAATGCTTCACCAACACGTAAGCACAGCAAAATATCTCACTAATGTCTCACTTGAACTCTTGGCTACACTGCGATTGTCATTGGTTTCATGATATTTTGAGATATTTTGGCTATGCGAGACCATGCTACACAGTATACTGTATGTTATTTCATAATGCAATATTAGTATATGTCGTAGTATAGTTCATTTTCTTGAAAATCAGTTGAGAAACTGTTTAAGTTAACCAGATAGGAATGTCTGTTTGCCTAAGTGAATGAAATTCCTTCATCCCAGAAACATCCTATAAAAACGAGGGATGCACGATATTATTGGTACATCATCAACAGAAAAGGCTTTACAATGAAATATTGGTATTGGCTCAAAATGCTGATATTTTTTAAAGGACCAGTATGTAGGATTTTGTGGAATCAAGTGGTAAAATAAGCAGATTTCAACCAACTTACCAGCCAAGCGTATAGAAGAGACTACAGTGGTTGCGAAACGCACAAAAATCATGAAAGGTTAAATCTAGAGCCAGTGTTGAGTTATATCAGATATTGATGAAAATCCAATATCATGCATCTTAAATAAAAATACATGTATTGTTATGCTGCCCACTCTGATGTCAGATACATTCAATGAAGTAAACAGTAGCAAAAGCATTGGACAAACAGAAAGCCAGCAAATTGACTCAGTAATGGCAGGTACACAACAATAACTATGAAAAGTTTGTTAAACATTAGCTAATATTAACCACCTTAAGATACTGGTCACAACAGACCAAGTAAGGTTGAGACAGTAAAATCTCTGAATGTATTGAATACAGGGAGGGTGTGTTTTATTGCATATGAAGTTAAAATTTCATATGTAAGAGGAGGATTGTGTTATTAATTTTTTAAGTTACATAGTGTAACTTTTAGCTAGATGTGATGTATTTCTGGACTTGTAATGTAAATGAAGACTAATACCCAGTTCCTCTCTGCATTTCTTTGTGAGCAGAGAAAGAATTCCCTTCCCATGACATGTTCAAGGCTGACGCAGTGAAGCCCGCAGCTTCCAAAAGCACTCCCAGCACAAAGGCCGGCAGCAGGGAGCATGACGGCAGCAGCGCAGAGTCTGGAGACTCAGAGATCGAGCTGGTGTCTGAGGAGCCTCCAAAGGCCAGTAGCAACCCATTTGCCCAGCCGCCTAAAAGCAAGGGCACTGTCAGCCAGCCTAACAACCCCTTTGACAATCCCCCAGTCGCCAAGGGTGGATTCGGCCTGGCTGGCAACCACGCTCCTCTCACAGCCTACAGCATTCTGAGGGAGGAGAGGGAGGCAGAGCTTGACAGCGATCTCTTCATTGAGTCTGCGTCTGAAGAGAGCCCAAAGAGAGAGCAGGGCTTCAGTGGCCCAAAACTGGGAGTCAGCCCCCCCTCTCCCCTTGTTCCCAGCGCCATCCCTCCCCGCAGTACAGCTGAGGCGGTGCCAACTGAGCCCCTGATCACAGAAAAGGTCAAGACCCCGGTGAAAACAGAGGAAGAACGCCCCAGCAAGCCTAAGCCCCCCACCGCTGCCGTGCCCCCAGAGGTGCGATCAGAGAGACCCCACCAGGACGACATGCACAAGCACACCAACGAGGGCAAAGGAGACCTTGGAAAACCTGCTGCTTCATTCTTCCCTGGCTTCAATAAACAAAAAGGTCAGTCTTCATAATCTTTTCTCTTTTATCTAGAATTTGGTGTTTTTCAATGTGATACATATTTCACCTCTGCAAAAAATTAAAAAATATTCCGTAAGGCCTGACCAATAGTGGATTTTTGGGGCTGATGCAGATATCAATATTGGGGAGTAATATTTTGATATCAGTATATCTGCCAATAGTCTATACAGAATATCAATATATCGATAAATATCAATGCTAAATACTTGAAATGCTTTCAATACTCTTTTTCGCAGTATCAGTGATCCGGTACTAGCTGCGCTTTATCGGTCTCTCTTCTCTCCATCAGCGAGTTGACACACATGCCTGCAGTTCCCACATAGTTCCGCCTCCTCTCATTTACTCACAGTGCTTACTTCTTCTTGCCACTGGTCTCATTTGCTATATCAGCTGTGATGTTATAGCCTTGTTATATATCTTTTAATAAAAATCTAAAATTTTATGCCTTCAATGTTGAGTCAGTTTTTCCGTGGTATCAAAAATAGTATTGAATATTGATATTTTTCAAGGCAGTGTATTGAAATTCGAAATTCCATTATCATGACAACACTAATACAGAATATAGAATATACATAAACACATTTTGCAATAATCCCTCATAAATGGTTATCAAACACTCAAAGTTTAACAGCAGTTTAACGAGAAACTTTGCAGTCCAAAATGAGTGAACTTTCACCAATATTTTTTATTATTATAAGTAACTAGAAATTAAATACACAACTAGGGCAAAATATTTGTATTTATTAAACAAGAATGAAGAACAAAGATCAAATATACATAAAATGCTGCCTGTAAAGCTAACAAATCAAAACAGTCTTAAAACAAAAAAGCTTTCATATCGGCGCATCGCAGACAACTGGGACTGCACTTAACAGTTATTTTCATTATTGATTAATCCATCCATAAAATGTCAGAAAATGGTGAAAATTGTTGACCCTTGTTTCCCAAAGCCCATGATGATGTCCTCATATATCTTGTTTTGTCCACAACCCAAAGATATTCAGTTTACTGTCATGGAGGACGAAAGAAAACCACAAATATTCACATTTATGCCAAAATTAGAGATTTTTTTTCTGGGAAAACTCAAAATGATTATTCAATTATCAAAATAGTTGTTGATTATTCTAATAGTTGACAGCTTCTCAATTAATCGTTGTAGCTCTACAGACAACATATATTCAGGGACCGATATAGACCAATAATACCAAGATGTATTAGACTGATATGCTAATAATATCAATCAGGCTCTAATATTCATTGTTACTGCCTCCTTGTGGAATTAGTAGAATTTCACAAAAAATGTCTGTAATCTTTTCATTGTTGCAGTGCTTTCACCTTGGCTTATAAGCTGCTATCTTGAGTAGTAGCTTTCCAGAAATAGAGCTGTCAGCTTGTGGAACAGGTAGTGTTGTGTGTCCTGGTGTGTCTTCATGCCTTGAGTGAAAAAGAGTTATTGCATGTGCATTAATGTTCAGAGTCTTCCCCGACTTATCTAGGGGTATAAACTGTTTGAAAATTATTGACAGCATATTTCTAATCACATCACTAATGCAGCGTTTGTGTTTGTTTACTTCTTGGCTACCTGCCTGCACGGTGTGCTTTCACATTGTTTTGTTGACAAGGCTGGGAAAGTAAACAGGATTGCTGAGAGAAATGGGATGTACCACTGCCAGTGTGTGTATGTGCGAGGGGTGGGTGGGAAGTGTTTGTGTTGTACTTTCCTGAGGTCTGCTTCCCCCTGGTGGTACATTTGAGGAAAAAGAAAGCAGAGTGAGGATGCAATGATTCACATTGATGGCAGTGCATGACGACTAAAGCTCAACAGCTGCACCGTCTAACCTATAAACATTACTCTCTGCTTTCAGTGGAAAACAGCTCAAATAAAAAATGGAATTGCAGATGTTGAGCAAAAAAAGACTCTCTGCATCTCAACATCTGTCTCCTTACATCACTCTTTAACATGCTGTGATTGGATAAGTCAGACATGCCAGTTGCTTTTAGCAGAAGCTAATGCTGTCTAAGCTGCACATTTGATGTTGGTGTTTTGACTTCTATTGGCTGTTCTCTCTCTGTCCTTGTAAACGGTGGGTTTATATAATGATGACAAAACTGGGGCATACTCCTACTTAGGGGCTTTGAAGGCATCCTCTTGAATTATATAAAATTACAGAGCAGAAAAACCACATTTAAATGAATTATGTTTGGTTTTGGCTTCTCTGTGGCTTCCAAAGATAAAGGAACAGGTGCATGGGTTTCCTTAAACTCACAGCTACTGATGCACAACGGTCCAACAGAATATGAAGATTGTGACAGATAAAAAGTTATATATTTAAGATGTGAAACCTTATAGGCTGATGTAGTTAAATAGCAAAAAAAGTGCCTCTCCTTGTTTTGTTTACTCAGACTGTAAGAAGGTTCTGGAAATGCTAAAAAGCAGGTCACGTCTGTTTTGTCTTCGCCACTAGAGGGTGCAGTGCACCTTTGTCATCACTGCTCTGTGGAAGACCAGCAGATAATGTTTTCATCAGTCGGAGCACTTCCACACCAGTTGCCATAGCAACAGTGATGAGGGAGCGTGTTCAGAGAAATCTGTTTTCTCCTTTCCTCTTGGTTGGTGCTGGCAGTGAAGCCTGTCATGGCTGCAGCGAGCAGAAGGTGTGAGGTGTGGCCGTCTGCAGGGGGGTGGAGGGGCGACAGAGGGGGCTGACGGCTTTGATGAGATTGAAAAATGATGTTAGCCCTAAACAGTGACAGTGCTGTTTCTCTTGTTTCTCTGCTTTTAAGCATCCTACGTTGCTTTTTTTGCTTTTTCTTTTTTTTTTGGGAGTCATAGGTCTTTTTACAGCTCCATTTGCATGACAAATCTATTCAAGGGAGGAAATCATAAAGCACAAACACATCCAGAGGGCACTAAACAGGGAGCATTGTGCTGTAATGCTCAGTGTCTCTCGTGCTATGAATTATTAAAGTACAGGCACTTTGCCTCTTCAATTATCAGTGAGTCATAGTGGAAAGAGCTATTTGAATCTCTGGCTACAACATTAAATATTGTTATGTGCAAATAAAGAACAGTGGATCTGGATGTTTGCCATATTTTTCCTTAGCAACATGCTCTCAAATCCAGCCATGATTAACCTGCAGAAAATATTGCTATTGCACCCTGTCTGGTGTCCAAAATGGCATCAGGCTATTGAAATTAGGGCTGCGACTAACAATTATTTTCACTGTTGATTAATCTGTTGTTTTCATGATTAATCTAATAGTTGTTTGGTCCACAAAAGAAAATGGTGAAAAATGACGATCTGTGTTTCCCAAGGCCCAAGATGTCTTGTTTAATCTAAAACTCAAAGATATTCAGTTAACTGTCACAGAGGAGTTAAGAAACTAGAAAATGTTCACATTTAAGAAGCTGAAATTTAAGAATTTGGATTTTTTTCTTAAAGAAATCACTGAAAACAATTAATCCATTATAAAAAATAGTTATAATAGTTATAAAAACTGTTGTTGACTGTTGTTCTTCTTGTATATTTGTAGCTTGTATTACAAATTACACCAATAAATATGAAGAAAGACTAACAGACTACAAGAGAAGCCAGAGCAGCATGCTACCAACTGTATGACCATGTTTTGGTATCTCATCAGAGCATATGTGGGATAACCCTCCCACTGCTTGTACCCCCTCTATTAGCAGTTTGTTCAGTTAGGGCTTTTATTGTGAAAACTTGTGTACCTTCCCTTTCAAGAAAAAAGCTGAGCCTCCAACCATCACCACCCACCCTCTCTACCCCCCAAGGCTCTTAATCATTGCATGGATGGTTTGCTGCAGCAGTAACTGTGATATGGTGTTTACAATTTAACCCCCCCACTATCCCCCTCCCCCCAGCGCACACACACGCAGACACACACACACATACGCACTTTCCCTGCTCCTTTCTGTTGTAGCCAGCGCTCGCTGCTCCACAGCATCAGTCTGTGTGCTCCGCGAGCCGGCAGCACCTCGGAAACCTTTTCCTCCCTCCCTCCCTTCCTCCCTCTCCGTCATCGCCGCATCCTTTTCGACCATTCATGCCTTTCTGGGATGAGTGAGTGAGTCGGTGCTGCCGAAGAAGAGGGAGACAAAGAAGAAAACGGACACCGTAAAGAGAAAGAGAGAAAAGAGAACAGGGACGTAACTGATCACCAGCATGCAGGCCACTGCAGACGTAAAGAAGGAGAGCTCCTGGAGCAGCTGGAAGGGCCAGGGTACTGATGTGTTTATACTCTGATTCTGTCTGTGTTTGTGGCTGTGAAAGATGGGCCGTTATCTCTGCATGTAGGTTAAATATTCAGACTATAGGTTTGTATCCTTGTGTGTGTGTGTATGTGTGTATTGCATTTGTACATTTGTCGTCTAACTGTATATGTCTGGTGTTGGGGAATCAAACGGCACTGTTTACCTGCGCCTCCTTTAACACGGACACGCCCTGATGACAGATCCTTTTTGCTGCATGTGTGTGCGTCTGAAAAAAAAAAAACAAAGAGGAGAGGGGGTGAGAGACGGTGGTGGGTGTGATGGAAAATACGTGCACACACACCAGCATGCTGGGCACCATCTGTTTTGGGTGCATGTTAATATGGATGCCAGTGTTGTGGACTAAGGCGTGTCATTGTTATCACCCTCCCCATTTTGCAACCGTGCAGGGGAGCGGGTTTTATATGGCGTATGCTCTGTTTTTGTGTAACGAGGCAGTCCAAGCATCCGGACAGCACTGACAGACTGTCTCCATGGTAACCAGGGCACACCCATCCTGATTACATCAGCCCTATCTCCTCGGCTGCCATGGCACCTTGCAGAGACTGGGCCGGAGAAGAGCATCCTCCGTCTGTCTGTTTCCATAGCATGGAGGGCTCGTACACGGGGCCAGCAGAGAAAATGGCGCCCCTTCCCCCACACTGGTGGTGTTTTATTATCTGTCATCTTTTTAGGTTGGGCTGAGCAGTGAAAATGCAATAATGGTCTGCTTATTGTATCCCAACAAAGGCTGCAACAGTCACTGACTGTGACTGTGCTGCAGCTTTGTAAAAAATAACCTTGATGACAAACCATTTGTCATTATTCTACTGAGTCATTTCATTTCATTTGGCCAAAATGAATGTCTGAGACTGTGTAACAGGATATCTGATGGGATCTGTCCACAACATTAGGAACGCATCAAATTAAGCTGATACAGTTACAGCACAGCAGAGGATGAAATTGAGCAGATTTGCTTTCTCTTTCTGTTAAATGTTTGCACATCACCTTGATGCTGAAAGCATTTTTATGTTTAGTCATTGTCACTGCAAATGCACAGAACTGACTCACTGTCACCAAGACACTCAAGATAAATTACCAACAATAACAATGATGAAGACCTATCCAAAACTGAGTCATGCTTCTACGACTTATTCAAAATAAACACTCAAATTACTCAAAAAGACACAAAACGGCCAATAGGTTTTCAAATACATGCATCACAATGTATAAAACACTACTATGTACAGTTTGTGGCTCCGTAAGTGGTTAAAGTTAAATCTATAGTCTTGTTTGTCATATAATTTAAAGTTTTATTGAATTTTATAACAAAAATATCCATCAATGAATTTCTTTTGAAAAAACAAGACAAAAAGAAACAGGCAGGTAACCAAACTACTTATTTGGTTACAATAATGTAGTGGGCATTAGTACATGGCAACAATTACATAATAATAATCAGATCATCAGAATAATCAGATTCTTGTCATGGGTTAGGTCTCCTTTCTTAAATATAAGGCATAATGTGTCACCACACAGATACCAAGATGAAAGACGGATGTTTTTCGTAATAAATTCAGTCAGTTACAGAGCCAGTCTTAACATAATTTATATTGCAGTTTCTCATGAACATGCATGAACATAGGTCAAAACTTAGATACTCTCTGCTGTGTAAGTTGCATGATTAGTGGGTGTATACAACTTTATGCATTTAGGAAGACTCACATTTAATTTGCTGTGGTTTCACAATGTTATGTGGCAGAAGAAATCACCTGTTTGGATGGGTCAGAATGATACAGCAGTTTTTTTTTCACAATCCGCAGACACAATACACCAACACAAAACACAGACAACCAAGCAAAACAAAAAGAGACAAAACAAATTAAACAAAAAAAAGAAAAAAAGTGGACAGCCATCCTTACATCTCGAATGCCTGATACACTTTGCACTATGATATACCAAATTATATTTCAGCATTCATTTTCCAGGCCTATTCCATCAGTCCCAAGTCCAACTCCAGCTTTACAGATTTAGTGGTTCCCAGGTATTCAAAGAAGGGGTTCTAGACAGGCCAGATTTTTTGGCATAACGCAGATGATTTACTCAATGCTAGTGATACTGAAGTATACATATATTTGTTCAGTAATATAAAGTGGCCTGAGAGGAGAATCAAGCTTTAGAAATACACTAAAGATGGTGGCGTAGTTGAAACTTTTTTAGTGATGTTTTTCTTCAAAATGTTTTGTTAACTAGATCTATTTGCTAATGTTCATTTCTGTCAGACAAGCTGTTAGACTGATATATCCCTCTACACTAGCAAATGTCCATACTGCCTTATATACAAAAAAAAAGTCAGAACTGTCCCTGTGATAATACATTTTATGTTAATCGTCATCGTCACACCCAATTTCCAAGTGTGAGTCTTGAATGCCGAATCTCAGCTGTGAGAGACTGTTGGCAGCAGAAGTCCCTTTGCATGTTTGCTCACTCCGGCTGATGGCTTGTTTGAGGCCACAAGGATGTCTTCAGTGATTTAATGAGGTCAGGCTAAACTAGTTTCACTACAGAAAAGGGGGAGGGGGGAATCGTATTATTGTCACTAGTGTTAATCATTTTTTTGCTCTGGTTTTTGCTTGGCGTATCAGAGGTGAGGGTCATATCAACAAATGGAGCTCGGTAGGCTGTGTTTGTCCTTCCTCTGTACTTGTACTGATTCAACATCCTGCGTGCCATATATTAAACTGTCAGCCATACACAGTTCAGTTTTTGCTGCTGTCAAAGACTTACTGGATTTGGTGCAGACAGATGTCATTATTTGTATCTGTGTCTGTTTTGTATCTGTATTTGGATAGAAGTGGAAGTGGTTTGTAACATTTTCTAACTCAATATTCATTGGCAATGGGCAAAATTATTTAATATTGGCATATAATTAATTATGAAATATAGTTCCACATGCTTATACTGTACTTTACATCTCTCTCTCTCTCTCTCTCTCTCTCTCTCTCTTTTTCTCTCTTAAAGTTTTATGAACCGAAGCCCACAACCATCTCCTCTTTAACTGGGAATATTGAAAAATGAGATACTCGGATGGAAAGACGCTGTTACTCTACAGACATACAGTTCTGATGAGTAATATTGGTGCATTAAAGCAGTGATTGATTAAGGTAGACAAGAACTTTTTTAACTATACCAGGGTAATCATGGAGCTGACTTTTTCCAAATAATAATGAGCAATAATGACCAACTTTGGATAGAAGACATCTGTTTCCATTGCACCATTGGTGCATACATGGGTTTGTGCGCATCCTTACTTTTCATAGATGAATATCAGATTGTGGTTTGATCAAATGTAAACAGTTGAAACGTCACCCTGTTAACAAGCTGGTTTTATTCTTTTAATCAGTTAGAAATCAGACTCAAAATTGAACAAATCTGAGGGAGTAAAGTGACATTTTCAGCTGACAGTTTTAACCCCTTTACACACAGAATTTTCATTTTCTTGATGACTCACTGGCCTTGTGTTAAATCTGCCATTGTCCTTTTGTGCTCCACAATAAAAGGGAGCGGCTGTCTTCATATGTCGGGGTGTGGAGGAGACACATTATGTGCTGCTGATTCCCCAGATTCAGAGCAAATGAATCTCTCTCTGTTCCCCAAGGAACGCTCTTTCCCCTCCCTCTTCCTCTTTTCGGCCCCTCCCTTCCTGCCTCGCTCCATCTCTCAGTGAGCGTTGGGGAGAAAATGGAGCACGGTAACTATGGTAACTGCATCAGGCAGGTGCTCAGCAGCAGATCCTTAGCCGCCGAGGCATTTTAATGGAGCAGGAGAATATATATGACTACAGTTTGAGCGGTTTATCACGGGTGGTTGTCTCATCTTTAGAAGTTGAATGATGCAATCTCTGTGCATAAGAAGGGTTTCTTAAAATATTTATATATTTTAGTTTTTTTCTTTTATTTCAATCTCTGCTAGGCGTCTTTGTCACGTGTCCGCGGGACTGCTCTTAAAAGCCTGAGCATAAAAGAGCTCACACAGAGAGAGAAAGTGTGTTTGTATGTGTGTGTGTGTCAGTGTGTGTTGGATTGCAATGTGATTCTTTGGCAACCGCACCCCATAGACGCCCCCCTCCCTCCCTGCCTCCACTCCCTCCCTCCGTCAGTCCCCCTGCGCAGGCTGCTGCTGATTTGCTCGTGTGGCTGTGGCCCCTCCCCTCCTGTGCAGGGGGGGGGAACTCCCCCTTCAGTGCTCTCCTTTTGTCCGTGGATAAAGCAGCTGCCTCTTTCCCTGTTCAGCCATGGGAGCCGCAGGTCAGTACACGCTTCTACTGCACTCGCTAAAGCTTTTCAGTCCGCTGTGTGCAGTCTGTCTGTGCAGCACATCACAAGGCACAGGCAGTCGCTGCTGTCGCCGGTCAACACCTGTCTGTACTGCCAGAGCTGTCTGATGTGTGTTGTTACAGCTGCTGCTGTGTGCTACCTGTCTGCCTGTCTGCCTGTGTGTGTGTGTGTGTGTGTGTGTGTGTGTGTGTGTGTGTGTGAGACAGAGAGAGAGAGAGAGAGAGAGAGAGAGAGAGAGAGAGAGAGAGAGAGAGAGAGCATCTCCATTCACATCAGACCACATGGACAGTTTGTCACCAGTGGCAGCAACAATGGCTTCTGTGGGGAGTGGTGCATGTAAAGCAGCTGTTCCCACTGTTTCTGAATGAGTAGTGTGTTTGATTTGATAGTGGGCTGATGGACACTGTATGCCCCTACTGTAAACTGATCAGAAAATACAGATTACACAGATTATTATATCTTATGTTACAGTATAAGATCAGTTAGTGTGTGTGTGTACTGTAGCAGAGATTGACTAGCCACAATGACTGTTGCCACCCAGCTCCAGCCTGCCTTTTTGGCATCCACAGATGCCTTTTAGTGGAGAGTAAAGATGGCCGTCATCACTATGCTGCTCACAGCTCCACGGCTAAAATTAGAGCAGGCAGGCTTGCGGACAGCTCAGAGAGGAAGAGTAAGACACCCCAAGAGACCACAGCAGCCATTCTTCTCTTCTGAACTTTACATTACCGCATCGCTCCTGCTTGACATGAAGGATTTCCAGGTGTCGATACCAACAGATGATGGTAGTTCTGTTAGACTCACAGTGGTGGTGGAGGTGAAACAAGCTCATGGAAACAGGCCTGTGTTTCCAGCCGACACAGACGACTGCCAGCAGAGGACCATGTCGGCCTCCAGAGCTGTAATGGTACACTGGGCTAATCCTCACTTCTCACTTCTTCTCTCTCATCTGTGTGAGGCTTTGAATTACAGGCCCCACCACCCGGAGAAGTGAGGAAATGTTAGAGTAGAAGAAAAATGGTGCAGCAAGATGTATGAGCGCCTGCAGGCATGTGTTGGTTGTTGTATATTTCAACAGTTTGTTCCTGTAGGAGGAATCTAATGTGTTCTAATGAGACACCGCTGAACTGAAGCATCGTCATCCTTCGCCAGTGACCACAGAAGTGCTCGTCTGGCCAGGTCACATTGAACCGTTATCTGTAAAACTGCTGATAGTGCTTCTATTTCTGCTACTGCCTTCTCTGAGCTATAGGTCAATCATTAATTCAGTTCTCAGGGGAGCCAGTGCAGGTGTACCTTCAGCGTAACAGCCTGTTTGTATGTATGTTTGTATACGTGTGGGAGCAGTCCAGGTGACGAGAAGTACATGTCAGACGTAAATAAGTCCTCAACAAGTGAGCGTCAGATATTATCTTCCGTGAAGGTCACTCTATATTTAGGAGTAAAGAAACCAAACTGACAAATCGTCACTCAGACACCTTCAGCTCCACGACTCACTAACGAGAAGCTAGGTTAGGAAGCTGGGTTAAAACTGGATCACGTGAGAGCTGGAGCTCTCTGAGGACGTTGGGTTGTGAACAGCTTCCAGATATTTGACCCAAATGTGTGGTGTGTGTAGGGCGCAGCAGCCTCATCATCCACTTTGAAAAGGATACGGCCATGGATGTGACGGCCCTCTGGCTTGTTTGTTCGTGCCTCTTCTCCTCTCTTTCAGGGTTGCGTTGCCTAATTTGTAGGCAGGGCTGTCTTGTGTGGCTGACCTGCTCCCAGTCTCCCTAAAAGCTGCCACCTCAGTCCTCTCATTGAGACTCTTCCCATGTGTTTTGTTTGGTTTCCTTTATCATTATTTTACCCTCTCAACACCTACACCCCACAACCACTCACCTACACCACTGATTGTACGGACTTCCACATCTCATCTCTTTATTCATTTATTTTTTGTAACTAAATCACTTTATTTCCCTTATTTGCCATGTCCTTTCGAGTCAGTCATGACAAACTGGGGGCTCATCCAGGCGTCCAGGCCTACGTGTCATGGTGAGAGGTCAGGTCAGGTTGGTTGTTTGGGTCATCCTAACCCTGTTGTCCTTCTTCTGTCCTCCTCCTCCCACCCGACAGCAATTGACCTGCTCTACTGGAGGAATGTGAAGCAGTCGGGAGCCGTGTTCAGCAGCGTGCTTCTGCTCCTCTTCTCCCTGACCCAGTTCAGCGTGGTCAGCGTCGGAGCCTACTTAGCCCTGGCAGCCCTCTCTGCCACCATCAGCTTCAGGATCTACAAGTCTGTGCTGCAGGCTGTGCAGAAGACCGATGAGGGACATCCTTTCAAGTGAGTGTTGAATGAGACGGTTTGTGGATTTCATTAAAAGATCTATTGCAGATGTTTTCTTCGTCTGAGACGGTGGTCCTCCCATCAGACAAAGCTTGGAAAAAAGTGACCCTTTAGTTTACTTGCTTAGTTTTGCTAATTTCTTGGATATCTATGATCATGATTATGTTATTTGATCCCTTAGACACTCAACAATTTAGCCAATATCGCCAAATATTGCTGTTTGATATAACTTCAGACTACAGCAAACATATAAAAAATCTGTCCAAAGGCAGTTATTAGTTTCTGAAGTGGGAAACAGTAAAATTCCCCAATACAGTGTTTCTGAACTGTCTCTTCAGCCAAATAACACATTTAGGCTGTTTTATCTAATCTATGTGATCTCCTTTTGATAACTGATGTAATCGGATCTATAATGTTTGTTTACTACAGGGTCTTGTCTTTGACTCTCTGTTCCTTACCAGATCCTACCTGGAGATGGAAATCGCTCTATCCCAGGACCAGATTAGCAAATATGCTGACAAAATCCTGCTGTACACCAACACCTGTATGAAGGAGCTCCGCAGGCTGTTCCTTGTACAAGATCTGGTCGATTCCTTGAAGGTTTGCCTCCAAACTCTTGCCTTTTAGTATTGTTGGCAACAGATGACAAAATCTCATGCTCCACAAAAACATTAATGCAACACCTTTTTTCCCCCAAAAATTTCTTAAAACCAGTGTTAGTGAACACTTCTCCTTTGCCAAGATAATCCATCCACCTGACAGGTGTGGCTGTCTAAACCTAACCAACTCAACCAACAAATGCAACAAGTACTAGCCAATCAGAGGCAGAGGAGGGCAGGTCACACAGGTGAATGGATTATCTTCACAAAGTGCTCACTGCCATGGATTTTAACAAATTTGTGAACAAAAATTGAGAGAAATAAACCTTTAGTGTCCACAGAAGAAGCCTTTGATCTTGTACTTCAACATGAAATATGGGGGGGTGTTCTTTAAACTGCACCGGGGATGCATGTGTATACACTGTAAACATGTAAGCTACAATGATGAAAACCTGTCGTGTTTGTGTTGTGTGTTTCAGTTTGCTGTCTTGATGTGGCTGCTGACCTATGTGGGCGCTCTCTTCAACGGCCTGACACTGCTCATCCTAGGTGAGGTCATCCTGATTCTCACTCAGCTCCATTTTGTCTTCAGCAAACTTACAAGCACTGCTGTTGAGTCACACACACACACACACACACACACACACACACACACACACACAGTGTGTGTGTCAGTAGTTCAATAGTCTGATAAACAGCTACTGAACAAAGCTATGTTATGTCATGTGTTAATGACAAGTACAGCATGTCCTAATCACTATGCCAGAGCCAAATTAATTTATTGGACATGTTTACCTCGCTGTCGATCATGTACAGTATCTGTTTACTTTTCCAGTGTACATTAGATAAGCGTTGGGGGCCTTGCTGACACAAGTGTGTTCCTGTTTAAGCTTATTCCCGCTGTAGGTCAGAATACTTTCACATTAACCGTGACTCTCTCCATGCCTCTACAGCTGTGGTCTCCATGTTCACCATGCCTGTGGTCTATGAGAAACATCAGGTACGAATCTGAGCATCATGAAAACTCAAGTCGAGCCTGGTTTACAAAATGTTGTTTAGTATTAACACCTGTCATTTTCCTTCCTTCCTCAGGCACAGATTGATCAGTATGTGGGACTAATACGGACCCAGGTCAACTCGGTGGTGGGGAAGTGAGTGTTTACCATTCTTGTTCAAAGTTCACTCACAATATATGATTCAAACACCAAGTCTGAACACAAGCATTCATCAAGCAGTGCACCCTGTTCACAAATACAGTATACTGAGAATTGTTACTTCTCTTGAAAAAGAGGCAAAAAGCGGAGGCAGCATTGTAGACGCTGGTGGTCTGTGCAACCATAACATACATTGCAAAAAAGTGAACTTTGTTGCATCCTGTGGTCATGTCTCATGTGTCATGTCTTGAACCATTGGCTACTCTGAAGGTACTGCTCCGATTAATCCGTAAACTTTCAGAAAACCCACACAAATATGGATGAAATGACCGCAGAGTACAGACAGAAGATTCTGCTATGTCACAATAAATGGTATATAGCTCAGTATACACATCTAAAAAAGACAACAAAACCATAAATTCTCCAACAGTGCAAACATGGTGGTTTTATAGATTATAATGGATTGCTGTTGATTAAACCACCCAATCAGCAATATGGACAAAATCAAATATCACAATAATTTTGACCAAATACCTCAATATCAATATTGGATCAATATTGTAGGGATGACTGTTTGTGCTTTAATAAAACAGATTTTTGATAAATAATCATCACTAATGTGGATATAATGACTAAGTAGGTAAAGGCAAATAATAGAACAGCTGGTAAGTTTAGAAAATTACATCACTTTACTGTAATGCAGCCTTTAAATCCAGAAGAAGACAACACTTAATGTCATATCACGATATGATGACATCCAAAAACTAAGATGATATCTAGTCTCATTCATATCACAATCCATATATTTCCCAGCCCTTGATGATAACATGTTTCAAAGGCAGGGCTCTCCCAACAACATAGAAGTACATACTCCAGTCCATACACCTAACTTTGAACCCAGCATTTCCACCAAAAATAAATGGATTCAGAAACTTAAAGACTGGTTCTGGCTGGAACCAAAACAAGCAGGTTTTCCTTGGGAACAAACGTGGGTATGTCATTCGACGGGTTGTTGTATATTGTGCAGCGCCCTCTGTTGATCACATGCTTGATTACAATAGTTTCCGCTCAAAACTGGTGGAAACGCTGGCTGGTTCCCTAGATCAGAGGTTCCTAAACTTTTTGTCAAGGACAAGATGTACGTGAGACCACGGACTACCAATCTGAGAGGATTTTGTCTTGACTAACCCCCTCTGAGTTTTTATCATTAGGTTTGAAAATGATAAATTCTTCATAGTCAAATGATGATCAAACTATAATCCTTATAAATTACAATCAATCAAAAATGGCCAACCCTATACCTTCCCTTGTTGTTCCAACATCCAAAAAAAGTTCATAAATTTAAAATATTCTATTCCTCCTTTTGCCTGGGACCCTCTACATCCCACTCAAGGACCCTTATTGGTCCCCAGACCTCAGTTTGATCAGTTTTTGTTAATCCAGAAAACTCAGAGTGAGGTTTGTCTGTAGGTGTCTGAAGGGTCAGTTGATGCCAAGATGTCTGCCTGCAGTTCTTGGACTGACCACCATCCTTTTGCCAATTTTAGTAACACTTGACTTGTTGGACTGCCCATAAAAAGCAAGAATATAAAAACAGCAAGAGGTTAGAAAAAGCACAACTTAATCCAGAATAAATATCTTGTGGGACACGTGGTATTAAAGCCTGTTTTCTCTGTCCAGGATCCAAGCGAAGATCCCTGGGGCCAAGAGGAAGGAGGAGTAGACCTGTCTGTCTCACCGTGAAGTGGACAGTCCAGTCCAGCTCAGAGTCAGGCAGCTCGCTCAGTGTTGAAGAGCCTGGTCGTCATCTGTGGGGCGTAGTGCTAATGTCATCTTGGTGTTCTCTAAAAGCATCCACTGGAGAAGCCTTTTCACCCTGTCTATAGCAGTCTAAAACACTAACACACACAGTCACACGTACATAATCCTGTTTCTAGGTAGACAAGTACACAAAACAAAAAAAGAAACTGACTTTTTTTGTGTTGCTTATTATAAAGTGCATGAAGTCGAGCCTTGGGTAAATAATATTTGATATCTTTTGTGCAGTTTTTAAAATCACGCTACATTTTTTGCTTTGCAGTGCTTACCACAAACTGTATGGTTTGGCACAAAAAAGCTAAATGCCCTCAGACGTGCTCTGCTGCTGATGTTAAATACTGCTTCATGTTTCTGAGTTAGCAGACGGGGCTTCTCTCAGTCTATGTCAATATATATAAATATCAAAAATGATTTCCTTTTGGTGTTTCCAAGCACAAAATAATTTAACAATATGCGTCTTAGATGTGGTAATTGTAGGGTTTTTGCTTTTGTATAACCATAAGGAACAATACACACGCTCATGTTTTAGGTACTGTTGTACAACTACTATGAAGACAAGGAGTATCTGGTGATATTTAGCTTGTTTGAATAACTGTCCAACTTTGTACTATGTTCAACTATACTCTGTAGTTCTTTAGACCCTGGACTCTTTAACTATTTGCACTCACACTATGTATTTAATTACAAGAATAAGAAAAATAAATGTACCTTGATGTATAACATCTCCTCAGCCACTTTACTGACGAGTTCATGTTCATAAGACGACTTCAGTGAAGATGAGTCCACAGCTAAGTTTGAGGTGATAACACTTTGGATGGTAGACCTGGAATGACGAGCTATAAATATAAGCCAATGAATTCTGGCACAGATGCACCTCTCAACTTGTAGTAGGACTTCAGTGTGTGTGCTGTGGTGGCAAATTTAACTTGACTCCTGGGTCACAATGAGACCATGTTTGAATGAAGACTGACTGACAAGCCTCATCTGTTGCGAACAACTATTTTTAATGTCCCACTGCTGAAGCGTTGTGACAAAGAGCTACACACGATCAACTTATTTAAACAGGCAATAACAACAAATAAAAGTGAATGAGGATTTTTCGGTGCTGCTGAAAGCTAGTCCCATTTGCACATAAAAACTATATATTCCTCTGAACATAATAAAATTATGGGCAACTGCTCAACATTATAATCAGTTCCATGTCAACACAAATGCAAGAACATAGTGGGTTTTTTTAGCTGTTGAGGAGAGTAACAGGATGCAGCTGGAAGAGAACAGCTCTGGTCTTTCCAGATCCTGGCTCCATAACATCCATCTTCAGAGCAGGATCCACCTGCAGGTTCAATACACAAAACATTTTAAAACATGCAGAGCTCAAGTGGTGTTTCTGCAGGTTTCGACAAGACTTTTTAATGTCATTATGAATGAAATTTAAGACCTATTTCACATCCATACTGCAGGACTAAGGAAAATCCCAGCATGTTACATCACGAGAGTCCCAGCATGCTGATGTGTAGAGTGGGTGACGCTGGGGCTGGATTTTGGTGATGCTCCCGATGTAAATACAGAACTGATATTGGATGACGGTAAATGTTTGCTGGTGGTTTTTTACAGCAGCTTTAGGTTTTCAGACCTCCCGCGTGACTCTAATACCCTTATACGCAAAGTTCCTATTTTGAGTGTTTTTTGCACAAGGTGCTTCAAAATGAGTTATTTTTAACAAGCATCAACCAAGCACTAAATGTGCTGTTCTTGAGCCAGATCTCTTTGAAGTTGCACTTAATCGTATAGGTAAGGTCTACTTTATTGTCCCACAAGGAAATTTGTTTTGGACTCCAAGGTGCTGCATCAACAACATACGAGAAACATAAATATAAACATATATCATACATACATACACTTGCATAGTCATTTTTAGGTTTACATGCTGAGTGTGTGACAGTTTCCTCGAAATAATAAAAGTAATTAAAAAAAACAATAAGTTCACATAATAAAACCAGGTTGTTTTGAACAATAAAACCAAGTGTAGACAAACCAGATAATAAATAGTCACAATGCAACACCTTGTCCTAAATATAAATCATACACTTAATTGTTGCTGTTTGATGGAGGATGAACTGAATGAATTTTTGTACCAGTTTAATCTACAATTTGACATTCTAAACATTCGACCTTTTTCAGGCAACACCTGAAAATTTTGGTTCCTTGTGTTGGGTCGTTTAGAGTCCTCTGTGACTTCCTGAGCGTGGATTTCTCATATAAAGGCTGAAGCTGGTGCTGTTCTTTTATCCCTATGATCTATTAGATGTTTAATGAAAAACATTAAACAGAAAGAATTTTAACTTAATACTTTTAGATGTAACCTTTTTTTTTTTGATAAAAGGAGACACAATGATACCTCACATACCACATCATGACATTAGCTGCGCGAGTCAATAAATTCTGACTGGTCAGCACAGTTTGCATCAGTGGTTATTTTCCATGTTGGTTTTGTTTTACAGTTGTTAGGACATGATCAATACATATTTTTCCCAAAAACATATTTAAAAGCAAGACTGAAGTCAATGCAACTTTACCAACCAATCAATCAACCCTCTCAAAATCGCATTTAAGACATTTTAAGACAATTTAAGACCTAAATTTCAGATTATTAGATTTCAGACTTTTTAAGGATCTGCAGAAACCCTTTTAAATGCTCACAGAACGGCATGTGGCAGGGAAAATGATCAAATAACTGAGGCAGGAGCACTACTGTATATCATACCTGATTCCATTTGTCGATTTTCTCGTAGTACGCTGGAGTGACATTTTCCCTTGGTGGCGACTTGGTGAACAGTCTGCAGTACATAATATAAACACAGCTAAATAATTGCATACACATTGTTTGAAACTTTAAACTTGTTACTGATTTCAGTGGGTGTTATGATAAGTGACCTGATGAGGCGGTCCCGGCAGTCCTCCTGCAGGTGGCTGATCCTGTCAGGCCCCAGATGACATGTGCCAGCGAGCCCTTCACACACCAGACGGTTTATAGCCACTCGCAAAGCATTTATCTGAAAATGAAAGAAAACACAGCACTGATTGGTCAAATATAAAAGTGCTATATAATGTAATGCTGAAATGAATGGTAATAGAGATGAGGTCCAGTGCTGTAGATCATTAACACACATGTGCCAATATCACACGGTACATGAACTTGAGTTTCTTAATGCTGTTCTACAACAGTTTTACTTTAAATATGTATTATA
Source organism: Lutjanus campechanus (assembly GCA_027495735.1). Classification (NCBI taxonomy): domain Eukaryota; kingdom Metazoa; phylum Chordata; class Actinopteri; order Lutjaniformes; family Lutjanidae; genus Lutjanus; species Lutjanus campechanus. Next base: position 63,901 of record JAJHUR010000298.1, read on the forward strand.
CATGAGAGCAGCCATGCATGACTTTCCTGCTGTCAGAATGACCATGCACCCTTTTATGTTAAAACAAGTGTGTAAAATTGAAAAAACTAGTGGCATCATGCCTGAAAGTTGCTGCATCATATTTTGCATGTCAGTCAATAACAATTAATCCCAGTTTTCTTTACTTCTCCAAATAGCAATGGCCAGTAAAACAGAAGATTTGTGTAATTAAGGTGTGTTGAGTAATTAAGGTGTGTTGATTGTGCCTCTAGGTCGAAGTGCATCAGACAACAGTCTTAGTGATGGTGTAATTAAAGTTTTTACTGTGTAAACATATGGCCCATCATAAAACACCTGTTTTTAGAAAGAAGTTCTGTTTAACAGTCTGCCCACTCAAAACACCCTCCAGAGCAGACGGTATTTTAACATTAATAATTCACATAAAGTGAGCTGACCTTCCTTCTAATAATGAACCTTGTAAACAGCATAAAGTAACGCAGGAAGTGTAGCTACATCTGACCTGTTTCGTACTTCCCTCAGCTTGCAGTTAACCGTTGCATAATAATCAAAATAGAGACAGTGGTTCTGCTTTACCATAGTGACATAAGCTGATGTATGTCAGGTTCATCCACTTTAATGGAGGCAGAGTGAAAGAACACTCATTAACGCCCCTATTTCTTATTTTTCTCAACATAAAGCCACTGAACGTTCATTGGTAACAACATAATTCTTTGTTTGTTTACTGGTGATAGCATTTGGGCTCGAAATAGCTAAGAAGCAATACAGTATTTTTATTTGATGCTATTAAATTGGCAATCACATTAGAGTGGCTGCTTTCACCCATAAAGGGGTGGAGAATGACACAAGGGCAAAGTACCAGGATGTGCTGCTCTCATCTATAATCTGTTTAGATACTGAGATAAAAAAAATTAAAAAAAACTCTTGAGGAGACACAGTATGAATGACCTGTCAAACACCAAGACGTAACAAAGAATCTGAGCTCTGTGTTCCTGCCTACTTCATCGCTGCAGTCAGTCAAACACTCTGGTGACAGCTGTTACCTCGGTGATGTCTTCAATATCAAATCTGACGTCAAAGGCGAGTTCGATGTCGTGTTCAGGTAGGATGCCCTCCTGTGTTTGACTGTTCCAGCCCAAGCCACAGAGAGCACCAGTGTAGCAGGTCCTCTCTTCATTAGTGCTGCAAAAAAGAGGGGGGAAAGGTATGACCTAAATATACACGAACATGGGTTTTTGATTATTTTGCCTTTAAAGTGTGCGGTGATACATCCGTGAGTCTGACTGACCGTAACTCCATGATGGGAGTGAAGAGCATGGTGATGAGCGCAGGCAGCCCAGGGATGTCTGGCATGATGGAGGTCTCTCTCAGTAGAATCCGTGTCCCTGCAACACAATAACATTTAAAGTTGCAATAATTATAATAAATGCAATATCATAATAATTATTATAATCTGACATTTAGAAGAAGAAAAAGATGGAAAACATAACATACTACATCATCATATTGTTCTGACAAATATGGTAGCAAACAACTGCATTCCATTCAAGAACCCTTTTAACATCTCAGTCATTTGATCTATTGTTAACTGTGTTAATTTTGTCAATGAAAATATTGCAGACAAGCAGAAATCTGTTTATTATGCCCTGACGAGAAATGTGATTAAAATAGTTGTCTCCTTGATGGGTGAGATCACAGTAATCAGCACATCCTAAAACATTAAAAAAATCTATTCTGTCACTTCATAAACATTATCAGCGTCGGAAAACAAATAATGACACATCAATAGTGACTTAGTATTCATTCTTATATGATATGATATGAAAGAATGTATCAGGAACACACTCTCAACATAGATGACTCAACACAGGTCAAACTTCTCACTCAAATTTTTAAAAGCCAGGTGAAATATCTTTAAGCAAAATCCATTACAGTATCATGAAACTGACAATGATGACTAAAATTGAAATTAAAAACTAAGTTCCACAAACTAAATCTTAACTAGAACAGAAGAGCATGAAAATGTGAATTTAACTAACTACAAATTTCAGTAAGCGGCTAACACAAAAACTAAAATTAAAATTCTTCAAAATTAACACACTAATTGTTAAAAGAAAAATTGTGATGAGTGAAGCTCTGAGTTGTAAACGTGTGCCCATGTCTTTGTATTTATGAGATGTTTTATGTAGCACCTGTGGAGTTGACTGACACAGTCCCAGCCACCAGCATCCTCTCATGTTTGTAATGAGGGTTTTCATTCAGGGCCAAAGAGTTGATGCTGCTCCTCTCGATACACACCGTCCTGCAGGAGGACGACGCACTCATGAGAAATAAGGAGGGGGGTGTTCACAACCTTAAAGTTTCATTTGTTTTTAGTGTACGTAATACTTACTTGTAGTGGGTCTTGCGGCTCAAGCTGTGGAAGTTGATTTTATGAGGACTGCTTGGTCCGTGCAGGAGAACCTACAGTGTCAGATGGAAGCCGTAAGACACATCACATAACGCATTCATGCATCCACTGGTTACTTTGATTCACAGCAACAGTCACATTGTCGACATTGGTCTGCTTATCAGACAGAATGGGTGTGCCTCTGAGTTAACGCCAACAAATGAACTCAAACGCTGAAATGGCTCCATCTCCTGGACAAACTGAAAGCCACAAACAGTGCAGAGGTGATGCCATCATCTATCCAATCCCAAAATATCAGCATCTCAGACACTCAGTCTGTGTCCTATTTTAAATCCTTCCCCAAACTCATTTTAATCTGAAGGCGTTCTCTTAAATTATTGTAATTATTTTACAATTTTTAATCCTTGTCACTGTTTTTCTTTTGATTTTTAAAGCACTCTGAAACTTTTTTTTTTTCTTTTTTTTTTAAAGTTATCAGAGTATTTTTAAGATTTTAGTAAAAATATATGAAAATGTTCTGTAAGCTGTGATGTCTCTTGCCTTTGACTTGGAAAAGGAGTGGCGGCTCTTGGAAAAGTGGCCGAGCAGGCTGTCGATGAGCTCCTTCTCCTCTTTCTTGCGATCTTTCCAGGAGCTGCTGGCAGCATTGGGGACATACATACCTGTTTCCATGTCCTTGTACAGTGACATCAGTGCCTCATGGTTTTGCTGCAAATGCACACAAAATTAAAACATCTCGACTGAGAAGGGCACACAGCATATGGTATGGATATTTCTGAATCTGGGCAAGCATGGCTGAGATCTTAAAAACAGTTTTGTCTCAACATATCATGATTTCTTGCAGTGCTTGAACCAAAAATGCCAAATCAACTTCATGCTTTTATTTTCAGTTAGACCAAAGCAATGTTGTTCCCAGCATCCAACCACAACATCTGCTGGTAAAAATCAGTACTGCAAGTATAAAGAGGAACATTCAGAAGTATCATTGTGTAAGCAATGCAAAGGTTGTCACAACACACACATAACGTCATTTGCCATAGTCTGGTAAATCTGTCAGGTGAACGTACAAAGCATTTTGGATCAACAGCGATAAGGCAGAATGTGCTACAGTTTCTATAGCTTTTGTAATATGAAAAAATAAATGAATAAACTGACTTTTGTCAGAGTTGTTGATTCAAAAAGAACACATTTAGGTGCCTCTTCAAAAGGTAACTGAAGTATCTTTAAAGCTGGACCATATTTCCCATGTTTTTGTGTCTAGGTGACTCATGGAGACAATTTTTGAAACTGGTCCAGTATTGTGGGAGAGCAATGCTGCTGTCAGCCAGCAAAACAACCTGCACAAAAACACTACTAAAACTGCTTGTTTTGCCAGTGACAGACAGAATATTAATACTATTATTATTGTTATTAAGTGCCTTGACCAAATTATGGAAAGGATTGCTACAAGCATGAAGATCTTTTTATAAATGACAAGATATGTTTTGTTTAACCAGGAACAGTTTTATTGTGCTTGCCAGACTTCCTTTGCAGAGAGAGTAATTTTATTAACGTCATCTTCTTTCAAACTTGACAGAGACAAAAAACAACTCACCAAAATTATCTTGACTCATCTTTCCTTTACTCCTGCAATCACAAACTCTGGTTTGGCTGAAATAAACCTTAAATTAACTGTGTTAAATGTGAAAATATCTCAGAGAGGAGTGAGCGAGAGGTCAACCATCAGAGAAGCAGCAAGGAGAAACGACATGTACAACCAGGATATTTTTACATCTAACACAGTGAATAAAGGGTTTATTTCAACATGGAAAGACGAGCCAAGACATTTTTGGTGAGTGTATATTGTTTCTGTTCAGTTTGAATGAAGTCTGTGTTACAATAATAAAATTACTACTGAGTCTGGTTAAGTTTGGCAGAGCAAAAAAAACAGCTGTTCTGGTAAATAAAACATATTTTATTATTTAAAAGGCTCACTCTGTAGGAATCCTTTTCATAATGTTGTCAGACACTTCATAAAACAGTCTGAGCCTTTAATTATCAAAACAAACCCTTAGTAACCCTAGTGGAATTTGATGGTGTGCAGTTGCCTGCGAGGATTAAGTTGTAGCTTTCTGTAGTTTTACTTCTGATGGCTCCAGCATCATCACTCAATACTGGCCCAATAGGGTCCAGGTTGAAAAATTCTTACGTTTTTAAGAAAGGCATACAACTAATGATTGATTTCTATAATGCACACTACCTAATACATTTCATGTAGGACAGCCTGAGCTCACAGCTGTTGTCTCACCTTGGAATCAAAGCTCTCCTCTGCCTTCACAGCATGTCCTTCTTCGACCAGAATGTCTACCACACTGTTGTTTGTTGTCTCTGTGTTGATGAGCAGCTGCACACGCATGACACCATGCAGGATGGAGTATAGCGACACGATGTGTGAATGGCCCTTCACCAGTGTGATGAAACGGTCACGTGCTCGGCTGCTCCACTGGTTCCCCAGGATGATGGACTGAGCTGAAGGACGCATACCAATAACTTGGAACTCTTGAGCCTGAGACCAACAGAGCAGAGAGTCTGTATGTTACTGTTTGTTCACGGTAACACTGCTCCACAAAATAGTGGAGCAGACAAGTGTGCATTAATTTTCTTACTAACAGTGCCACTCATAGTATTGCTACCTGGAAAGGGTGAGACAGGAGGTCAGAGGGGAGCTCTCGGAGGCTGCTGCAGGCAACAACTGCCGTGTTGCCAAAGTCCAAGAAGAACACCTGCAGAAAAACAACACATCCTACATTCTGGTACATGAGATAACATTAGCAACTGCTGTCACATACTCCTAAAAGGAATGTTTTCCTTATGTTCTGTTTTAAACTGATACTATCACTTTAGCCTTTAAGACTTTAAAAAATATATAAAATGCTCACTTGTCTGCATTTTCATTCCCATATGACCCTGCTCGCACATTTAGATCCTCTGGCAAGGGTCTTTTATGTGTTCCAGACTCTCTGCTGAAGACTAAGGGGGACAGAGCTTTTGAAATAAGAGCCCTGAGGCTCTGAAACACCCCGTTGGCAGAAATACAGCAGACTGAGTCAGTGGCTTCTTTTAAATCTAAGATTAAAACATATATTTATTGTACCGTGTTAGTTGATTTCATCATCTGATTCTAGTTTTTTAATTCTGTTCCTGGGTTTTGCCATTTTTAATTTGTTTTATGTGGTTCATTAAGTATTTTCATTCTTTTATTGCTTTGTGATTGTTTCTTGTTTTATGTATTCTTTGCTTGCTATGTTAACTGCTTTGTAACTTTGTTTTAGTAAGTGCTTTATAAATAAAGGAATTATTATATTACAAGTGCAATATTAAATACAGACACTGCAATACTTCTATTTTGCAAAATAATATAGACAGCACATTCATATTTTCTTTCTCTGTGCCTCTGCTCTCTTTCTTATTCTGGCATCTGGCAGTCGCTTTAGACAGATTTTGCGAAGAAATTAAACTAAGTAACTAAAGAACTAGGAGCAACCTGCTGCTGTTGTATGCAGTGCAATACATTCAAGTAATACAAGTGGTAACGTCACTACTTCATCAGTTGTACCACCATGTCAACATTCTCCATGTCTAAATACAGAGAGGAAATTACTGTCCAACAAAATAATCTTACTAACATAATTGCACAAACAAATTGGTGTATTATAGCCAACCAGGCCATTTAAAGGGATAGTTCGGGATTTTTGACATGAATCTGTATGGCATCCTCATCACCAGTGTCATGCAATCACACTGACTTACCCCTGGCAGCGTCCTGTGAGCAGAGTTCTCGTCCAGCTTCGGTCAAGCCGAGTAGTCCGGCAGGTTTGCTAGACCCAGTAAAATAAAACGTTTCTCTTCCCAAAACATTATGTGTTCAAAAGAGTGATATATTTGCATCCCAAAAACATTGTAGTGGAAAAAGTCACACGTCGTTATCACTTGGCCCTATTTTCTCTCAGTTCGTATCAGTGCGCGCCGTCATTCTGACAGCGAGCTCAACTTTTCTAGCTCATTTCAGTGCTTACTTAGCAGCTGTATTCCCAGACAAGCAACGCTAACAAGCTAGCTTTAGCGCTAGCCAAGTTCATTAGGCTTTAAGATAATATTTGATAATATTTTTTATAAAGTCAAGTGTGTAAAAATGGTGAAGGCTTGCGACTATCCTGGTTGTGCCAACAAAGATGATGGTGAATCGACTCACAGTTTTCATCGTTTTCCTGTGACGGACGTTGCTCTCAGGCAACTTTGGCTACTCGCTTTGGGCTTCCATGTTGACACCAGACTGGCGAAAATAAAAAAGCTTCGAGTTTGCAGTGCGCACTTCAGCGAGGACGACTATGCGTCTTCGTGACCAAGACAGACGAAGAAAAGGATTTTGAAGAGATCTGCTGTTCCTGCAACACTGGTAAACAAAACAACTAATGATTTTATGTAGCACCCGTGCGTAGCCTAACGGTGATTCCCCAGTAGTAAATAATCGCGCATCAAACAGGTAGGCCCTAGCTGTCAGGTCACGGTATCGCGCGCACTGATACGAACAGAGAGAAAATAGGACCAAATGATTACGAGGTGTGACTTTTTCCACTACAGTGTTTTTGGGATGCAAATATATCACTCTTTTGAACACATAATGTTTTGGGAAGAGAAACGTTTTATTTTACTGGGTCTAGCAAACCTGCCGGACTACTTTCGGCTTGACCGAAGCTGGACGAGAACTCTGCTCACAGGACGCTGCCAGGGGTAAGTCAGTGTGATTGCATGACACTGGTGATGGGGATGCCATACAGATTCATGTCAAAAATCCCGAACTATCCCTTTAAAGTCAGTATTTGATGGCACAGAGGTGGGGGTACTGGTCAAAAGGCAATATAAAACCGTGAAATTAATAATTTTGCTAAAAAAAAAAAGAAAGAAAAGAAAAGCTTAATTTCCTTGACAGTGACACACAATGAGTTATAAAGAGCCATTCAACAATTCAGCATGCCCTTTCATGCCATAATCATATGGGAGATGCTAAGAAAAGACATTAAAAATTGGATAGGATAGAAGTCAAGGATCTTGAACATCTTGACCTGAGAGCAACAGTGTGTGAGTGATATTCACCTCCACTGTGTTGCCACGCATGTGCAGGATCTTGGCGCGGTAGTACAAGCTCTGGTCATTGAACTCAGAGTAAGGAGCCAGACACAGCAGGTTGGGATAGAGCGATACAGTTACAGGATGCAGCATCCGTTTGTTAATCTCTGCTGTCAGATGGTGCTGCTTCTCCAAGCTGGCTTCATCTGCTTGGAAGCCCCAGAAATTACCCACGTCCACCACCTGCAGCAGAGATCAGAGTAAAGAAAGGACACATACACTAAAGACTCAAACAAAGTTAGTCAACAAACAAAGTATCTCTTTTGAAATTAGGTCCGTTACACAAAGTTAAATGTAATGGGCTGACCTCTGTGATGTTGACCACAAACAAGCGGTTGCGGGGTAGCTTGTCTGGGTCAGCGTTGCTGCTCACCACTCCCACCGGGCAGACAGACTGGCTCTGGAAGTCAACATTCACCCTGCACAGCAAAAGCACACAGAGAACTGGACATTATGTTGTGCACACATTCACGTTCAACATACTCACACTGTGAACAAAGTGGAAAAATGTATTTATGTTGTCTGACATAGAATCACTTAGAGTACAGCAGGTCAAATGGTTGTCTTGAATCCAGTTCCTTTAGTTTGGGTAAGAAATGTATTCAAGGTTATCAAAACATGCCAACTTCTTTAAGTTTTAGGCAGGGGAAAATAACACTGTTAAAAGGAAAGTGATTATAAGAATGAGAATAGTCTGTGAGCTGTATTCTTGTTGGATAGCTAATCATGTGCAATGTCACCCCATATCTCACCTCCCAGAGGGAGGTAGGAAGAAGCTGGTGCTGCCTAAAACCTCCCCTCACTCTCCAAGTGAGAGTCATGCAGAGTGCGAGGATGTCAGATTACATTAAGGCTCAGTGCAGGGGTGCTGACCAGTGCAGCCTGTGGTCCATTTTCCAAAAAGACGGTCAAGAATGGGACTTTTCAGCCCCCAAAAGACAGACACAGTTGAACATTTGTGCTATTATTACAGCCTGTGCTCATTTAAAAATCACATAGCAACTGATCTCACTTAGACAGGGAAAGATCTAAAGTTGGTTTCCATAATGTGTGAAGAATAACTGTACCGTGCGTATTTCATGTGAGTTATGTTTCTGTTCCCAGCATTTATTTCTATTTGGTCAATGGGGTAGACCGACAGCTCAATGGGAGAACTCTGCTGTGCCAAGAGGAGGGCAAGGGACACCTCAGGCAGCACCCCTGTGTCTTGAGACGTCCTGTAGAACTCCACATATGCTCTAAGCAAACACACAATTATAAACAGACAATTATGAGAATGCACATTTCAGAGTTTTCTTTCTTTCTTTTTTTTTTTATAAAATGATTAGTGTAAATTTTAAAACAGATGTTAGATGCTTTGCTACGGTGACCTTCAGTACCTGGAGCTCTCGAAGGAAATGGACTTGACCTGTCCACACAGGCGAAACAGAGACTGCAGCTGCTTGTAATACAGGAAACTGTATGGAGGGAGGTTCCTCACCTGAAAACAACATGTGGCCTGATTTTATTTCACAAAATCCCTACTTTCTAAGTGATAAGTCTATAAGAAGAGTATAGCCATACTAGCAGCCCTGTAAGGGTTTTTAGGTACCTACCCCCTGGATGTTTTCCCCTTTTATTGCTTGTAAAAATGGAATCTCGGTTTAAAAAAAAAAAAAGCACATAAAAGCTCTTTAATGTCAAAGTGAAAACAGATTTCTACAAAGTAATGTCAATTAAATAAATATATGTAATGTAAAATAAGTGACTGCATAAATGACTTGTACTTTTCAATAACCTTTGCTTGGAGTGTTCTTTTGTCTTCATGGTGTAATTGTAATCAGGAATACTGATTAACCAGACCCAGGTGTCTTTACACTACATTCACTGCACTCAGGTGATCTCCATTTCACTAACTGTGAGACTACTAGCACCAGCTGGCTGGACCTCTGGTGAATTAGGTCAGTCATTTTAAATGGGGTGAATATTTAGTCAATCACTTATTTTACATTATATATTTTCAATTAATTGACATTACTTTGCAGAGCGTAGAAAAGATGTTCCTTTTTTGTAAATTCTTTTGTAATATAATTATATTGACCGTGGTTCCATTTATAAAAGCAATACAATGGAAAAACATCCAAGGGGTGAATACTTTTTATAGGCACTGTACACAACAGAAGTGTCAATCAATAAAAAAAAGTCAGCCATAGGCGTCATACCATCACTGTTCTTCTGGGGTTGAAGCCATTCAAGTTTCTGGAGGCCAGGTCCTCATCTATATCCGCCTGAACAAAGTAGTTGGGGTAGTAGGCACCAGCAATGACCACCTAAAATAAATTGACATTTAGCTGCTGAATGTTTATTTGCAATGACAACTGGATCTGAAGTGTACACTGTATAGCCTCACTTGGAACCAGGATTTCATGTATGTTGTAAATCCCACACAAAATGTGCAGCACTGACTCTAACCTGAAGAATGAACCTCTGCTTGTTTGTGCTGGTAAAGTCCAGTGGCTGAGTGTTCTCCGTCACATGCATGTTGAACTGGGACACACGATTCTTCAGGTCCTCGTACAACTCTGCAACCTGCACAATAAGTTACAGCTGAGGAGGTCTGAGCAAAACAAACAGCTCAATTTCAAAACATTGGTTCATTGAGAATGAAATTCAATACATGAGAAAACAGTCAAATGTTAATCAAAGGGCTTTAACTACCTGGCTCAAATCTGTCATAGAGCTTAAAGACCAAGTTTAAAGTTTGCCAATACTCCTGATTTTCCAACTTAACTACGTAAAACTAGTACACAAATTATTGGTAGCCAGTAGCTAAGTTAGCCTTGCAGCTAGAGGCCCTATTATGACTTGAGGCTGACTGGACCTGCAGCTTGGAACAAAAGGGGGAGTATTTAATGTTTACACCGTGGGCAACAGAATTATGCTCAGCGGCCTCTCAGTGAACACTGCCAAACTAGGACCAAACACTGTCAACGGAGCTCGATGACAGTGGCTCAGAGCGGTACTCTGACTCTGAGAGTGATGAAGACAGCAGTCAGGAACAGGAGAGACATAATGTGGAGAAAAGCAAGAGGGAGGTCGGGTATCAGAGAGGCAGCTGGGAGCCAAAATATTTCCCCCACTAATGTGGTGGATTAAGAATTTTTTTTCAACCAAACCAGAGCTGATAATTGTAAAGTTTTATTTTGTCTGTCGATTTTGAAGTGTGTTGTCTTAGATCATTAAAAGGAAGAAACTTAGGGTGTACTGTTTCTTAGGAAGAACAGTACAAATAGTTCCTTTCTTGACGTTTTGTTAGTTTATTTTGTTTATTTATTAGGCCAGCGTTTTTCAAACTTTTTACACCACAAAACACCTCAGAAAATATTAAGCATGTCAAGTGCCACCATAATGACAGACTTTAAAAGTAGCATAGGCCAACCCTATTCACCTATGGACAGTTCATGCAGGAAGCAGGTTTATTCCTAAACAGAAGATTTTTCAGTTATCTCACAGTTTCAATATTTTCATTTGAAATTTTGTAACATTTTGATTACATTTTTTAAATGAATTTATTTCATTTTTAAACCTTTGGAAGATTAGAGTACCACTAGAGGGCACTCACGTACCACCAATGGTACACATACCATAGTTTAAGACTCTAGCTATCAGACTATAAAAGAGAGCTTCTGGAACAAACATACTGCTCAACACATCTCCCACCTGAAAATACAAAGGGATCAGACTATCGCCTCTTGAGGCTCCAAGTGGTATTACCAGGATGGACCAGGGCTAGCTAGTTAGCATGCTAACTTCAGTAGATACTCTGCATCACAATACATAAATGTCTTTGACATTATGGCCTGTCACTTCACATTCTGTTTAATGTTAGTCCACTTTTTTTTTTCTTTTTGTTTTTTTAAAGATTTTTTATTCAAATTCTGGCCATATCTTACAAACTGCACCTTTAAAACCTACCAGAACATTGTGGAAATGCATCAGGTTGGCTGTACAGCTTCTACTGAAAACTGACAGCATTATATAGATTACAGATTTCAAGTGTGACTGAACCAAGTTCAGTAAAGCCTCTGAAAAAAACAAGACCGTCACTCAACAGAGGCGAGTTTCATTCTTGGTAACACATGACTACAAACTGCAGGATTAATGCCTGTTGTTCACTGCTAGACTAGGCCGAGTGATGTGACAAAGACATCATGTAGTGTGACTGGATAGATTCATGTGACCCAGCTCTCTGTCTCATCTCTGTACCTCCCTGATCCTCTTGATCTGAATGAAGTTCTCTTTTCCCCAGTCCAACTCGTCCTAAGAAGAAGGCAAAAAAAAAAAACAAGAGAAAACTTAAAAGAATACACAGTGCTGCACTGATTCCAACAAAAACTGTTGTGAGTACTTTCAATGTTCACATAGGCAGGGAAACGTTTCTCCAACTGAGGAGAAATTTTCTAAATATACCCTCACCATATCTACACCCACTGACAGCTACTCTGTAAGCTTAAGCTATGGGTTAGTGTGGTTCAGTGTTGTATTAATTCATTACCTATATGACAGAGTAATTATGTATACTTCAATCTAGAAGATAATGTAAGATGAATAACTGTGTTAAGGGGAGGCCTCATACAACAACAGTGGCAGACTATTTAGAATATTATTCTAAACCTGTGAAAAATAAAATCAGCATAGTGTTTTTCTGTGAGTTCATGTTTGGTTGTTGTTTTTGCTCACCTTTGGGTGTCTCAGCTGTCCTTTCTTTTTGGATGAGTACCATGCCTAACAGTAAGAGACAAAAGGAAAGTGTTTATAAAAAAAACAGCCATCAGGCAAATATGTAAATCCATCAAACACAACTTGTTGGTGTCTTGGCATTAAACTTGTTACCTTGAAGGCATTCACGAAAGCTATGGAATCACTTGGTGTGCCTTGGGTAAAAGCCAACTTGCTCCTGGAACAACAAATATTATTCAGTTCACAAAGAAAAAACATTCAACACACAGAACCAATATCTGTTGCTGGCCTACGAGTAGGTTGATGAAAACAAATTTGCAGCCTGGACCTTGTAGGCATCTAGAACCCTGATTCCAAAAAAGTTGAGACACAGTGTAAAATGTAAATAAAAGCAGAATGCAATGATTTGCAAATTCTTTTTGACCTATATTTAACTGAATACAGTACCAAAGGCAAGATAGTTAATGCTCAAAGTGATTAACTTTGTTGAATAAATATACACTCATTTTGAATTTGATGCCGGCAGCATCTTGCAAAAAACCCTGCATTAAATTCATAATGAGTGTATATTTACAAAAAACAATAAAGTTAATCAGTTTGAACATTAAAGATCTTGTCATAGTACTGTACCCAACTGAATATAGGTCTAAATAGATTTGCAAATCATTGTATTCACGGTTTACACAGCATTTCAACTTTTTTGGAAACTGGGGTGTACATGTACACTTGCAGAAAAAAATTATTTGTGCTATGATTTGCAAAATCATACAAATATCTCATGGGGAAAACCAGATTCAAGGATTTAGGATAACTGGACATGCAATGACTTTGCAAACATATTTTAATGATAACACTTTTGGTTTTTTTGGTTTTTTTTTT
>JAJHUR010000299.1:0-20596 GCA_027495735.1 Lutjanus campechanus
ATTGGGTGTTTGGTCAGGTTTAGGTTTCATATTTTGACCCGTTGGGAGCTCTGGATGTTTTGGTGTTTGGTCAGGTTTAGGCTTCATATTTTGGTCCGTTGCAAGCTCTGGATGTTTTGGTGTATGGTCAGGTTTAGGCCTCATATTTTGGCCTGTTGCTACCTCTGAATGTCTTTGGTCAGATGTTTGGTCAGGTTTAGGTTTCACATTTTGGCCCATTGGGAGCTCTGGATGCTTTGGTGTTTGGTCAGGTTTTGGCTTCACTTTTTGGCCTGTTGCTGCCTCTGAATGTCTTTGGTAAGGTGTGTGGTCAGGTTTAGGCTTCATATTTGGTTTAGTTACACGCTCTGGATGTTTAGGTGTTTGATCAGGTTTAGTCTTCACATTTTGGCCTGTTGCAAGCTCCGGATGTTTGTGGTAAGGTGTTTGGTCAGGTTCAGTCTTTTGGCCTGTTGCAAGCTCTGGATGTTTAGGTGTTTGGGTAGGTAAAGGCCTCACATTTTTGCCTGTTGCAAGCCCTGGATTGTTTTGATTAGGTGTTTGGTCAGGTTCAGTCTTTTGGCCTGTTGCAAACTCTTGGTGTTTGGGTGTTTGGTCAGGTTTAGGGTTCACGTTTTGGTCTGTTGCGGGCTCTGGATGTTTTTGGGTAGGTGTTTGGTCAGGTAAAGTCTTCACATTTTGGCCTGTTGTGAGCTCTGGATGGTTCTGGTTAGGTCTTTGGTCAGGTTCAGTCTTTTGGCCTGTTGTGAGCTCTGGATGTTTGGGTGTTTGGTCAGGTTTGGGCTTTATATTTTGGCCTGATGTGAGCTCTAGATGTTTTTGATCAGTTGTTTGGTCAGGTGTAGGCTTTACACGTTGGCTTGTTGTGAGCTCTGGATGTTTTTGGTTAGGTGTTTGATCAGGTTCAGTCTTTACATTTTGGTCTGTTGCAAGCTCTGGGTGTTTAGGTGTTTGGTTAGGTAAAGGCTTCACATGTTGGCCCGTTGCAAGCTCTGAGTGTTTTTGGTTAGGTGTTTGGTCAGGTTCAGTCTTTTGGCCTGTTGTGAGCTCTGGATGTTTAGGTGTGTGGTCTGGTAAAGGCTTCACATTTGGTGTAGTTACACGCTCTGGATGTTTAGGTGTTTGAGCTGGTTTAGGCTTCACATTTTGGCCTGTTGTGACCTCTAGATGTTTTGGGTCAGGTGTGTGATCAGGTAAAGGCTTTACATGTTGGCTTGTTGTAAGTCCTGGATTCTTTTGGTTTGGTGTTTGCTCAGGTTTTGGCTTCATGTTTTGGCCTGTTGTGAGCTCTGGATGTTTAGGTGTTTGGCCAGGTTTAGGCTTCACATTTGGTTTAGTTGGGAGCTCTGGGTGCTTTTGGTTAAGTTTAGGTGTTTGGTCAGGTTTAGGCTTTTGGTTTATTTTAGGAATTTTCTGGCTGGGTTTGATCAGGCCACGATCTGGTTTAAAGTTAGGTGATAAGTCTTGGGCAGGTTTAGGCTCAGACGAAAGCTTTTCCTCTGAATTTTCCATTAATTCTGTTTCAGGCCTTTGGTTGGGTTTTGGCGTAAGGCCAGTTGTCTCGCCTGTGTCAGGTTCAGGCTCTTCAACAGGTGTGACATGTTGATTTACTGTAGACCTTTGATCAGGTTTTGGTTTTTCTTCACTTTTCGGCTTTTGTTTTTGGTCAGGCTTGACTGTTCTGAAAGGAGGAACTGGGTGTTTCTCAGGTTTGGAGTTTTGATTAATAATTGGGATTTCAACAGATTTCACTTCTCGGTCAGTTAGAGGGTCTTTGTCAGAACTACTTTCATTTACAGCTTGAGGTCTTTGATGAGGTGATGTAGGTCTCTGCACAGGCTGTATAGACTTTTGACGAGATTTTGGCTTTTGACCAGGTCGTTGGTTTTGATCAGTTGTATGATTTTGGTCATGTTTAGGTATTTGAATGTTTTTAAGATTTTGATCAGTGGGTAAATTATCAGGTACAGGTCTTTGGCCAGGTTTTGGAATTTGAACTCGTTTAGGGTCTTTGCCAGGTTTGAATTTCTGGTTGGTTGTAGGTTTTTGATGAGAGGGCCTCTGCTTTTGGTCATTTTTTGTCTTTTTGTCAGGCGAAGGAGCTTGATGGGGTTTACGATCATTCTCTGGCTTTTTAAGCTTTCGGTCGGCTTCAGACTTAATTGCAGTTTTATGCTTTGGTCCTCGGACTGGTGGAGGTTTCACACCAGTCTTAGCATTTGAGCTGATGTTCTTTTTGGCTGTCCAATGGCTGCGGTCTGCAACTCCTGGGAATGTAGTTGTGTATAAATTCTGATGAGGAGTTGTGGTGGGTGTAGTTGAGCTGACTCTCCCCTGGAGGCCTGCTCCAGGTCTTGCACTGGTTGTAGAGGTGAACCTATTAGTGGCACTAGTTATCTGCTGTTCAGGACCACCCAGTGTGCTTACTGTGGCTGTTGATGTGGTCCTAAAGCCTGCCTCTGCATTAGGGTCTGGGTGCTCAGAAATGTCAGCTGCTCCAAGACCTGTGCTTTGGGTTGGTCCAGCTGCAGATGTTGTCGTCCCTTTCTTGACACCTGTAATCAAATACGAAGTCGAGCTGGACAAAGGAGGAGATGGAAGAGATGATGTAAGGGTTATAGCTTCGTTTGAGTCCAGGGAGTCATGCCTCGGAGCTAAACTAATGGTAGAGTGAAGAGTTGGGTTGATTGAAACAAAGTCTGTCCTTTCAATTGCCTTGCTGGATGTTAATTCTCCATCACTGTCTCTCTGCACACTCTGGACCGCTTTTTCTCCTTCTGTTTTGATCTCCTTTCCTGTCTCCCTGTCCTCCTCCTCTTCCACCTCCCCCTCTTTTATAGTCTTCTCTTTTTCTGTGCGCCCGATGCTTTCAGTCTGTTTTGGGTTCTCATTATTTCGCTCCACTTTTATTCTCTTTTCCATTTCCTTTTTCCTCTCCTCCCTGTGCTGCTCTCGCTCCCTATTTGTATGCTCATCATGGTCCTCAGACATCTTTATCCCATCACCGCCCCTGTCTGCTTCAGTTTGGGTGTTTTTCTCTCCTTCCGTTGTTTCATCTCGCCACACGTGATGGTCGCTTTCGTCTGTTTTCTTCTCATTTTTTAGATTACTTGTAATCTTCCTCTCTTTTCCGTTCTCCAGTACATCCTCTCGATCTACCTTTGAATTTCCTTTTCCATCTTTCTCTCTATTTCTGTCTGTTTGTCCGTCCCTGTTATTTTTTTCAACAATCTTTTTTCTGACCATATCCACTATTCTGTCATCCCCACTAACAGTTGGCACATTTGCCTGTCCCACTTTGTCCTTTCCTTTTGCCCCCTCTGTCTGAGTTTTTCCATCTTTTTCTTCCACTTCTTGTAAGGTTTCTTCATACTCATTTCCTTTTACAACCCCTTTATTGCCCTCTCTCTCTGCTTCCCATTTCTTTCTTTCTTTCTCTTCCAAAAAATTTATTTTTTCGGAATCGGTGTCACCATCTTCTGTAGTCTTTTCAGCTTTAACTCTGTCTGTCCCACACTCCTTGCTGAAATCTTTTCTCTCATTCATCCAATTCCTCTCAGACTTGTGTCTATCCGTACCCGCATTCAGCTTCTCATGCTCTCTTTGCTTTGCACACTCTCTCTCAGTTTGGCTTACTGTACAGTCTGCACACATCTTCCTCAGTTCATCCACGTTGTCCTTCAGCTGCTGCAGATCCTCCACGATTTTCTCCAGCTCTCTGAGCTCCTTTGGCAAATGGACAGTAAGCGGCGGCAGAGTCAATAGGTAGGGGCACATGCTCTCATCCTGGCTCTGTCTGCACGGCCCCTCAGGTCTCAGAGTCACAGTGCAAGGCCCAAATCCATTATCCCCCAGGAGCAGGAGCTCTCTTTCATCATCGGAGTCCGCTGTGGTCCAAGAGAGGCTCAAGAAGGCCAGCAGGGTCCCACATACGCAGAGTGCTGTTAACCTCATCACGTCCTGAGACTAAAGAGTAAAAGGAGAGGCGGGAGAGAGTGTAAAAAAGACCCACCTCAGTTTGAGAAGAGCAGTGACAGTGAGAGGAGGAGGTGAGGTGGGAGGGAGAAGAGGAAGGAGGGGGAACTGATGGAGCTGTTCAGTGGAAAGTGAGTCTGTGAGAGAAATGAGGAGCGAGAAGCCGAGAGGGAAACAGGTGAAAAAAAACAGAGAATGAGGGGGAGGATTTTGTGGATGTACTTCTCAGTAGATGTGAGATAGTGGATGATAAGCATGAAGCGTGAGTAGATGGTAAAAATATTTCTACTTTATAACATAAGCAGAATTAGCTGTAACGGTTCTAAAATCACAGTCATGGAAAAGCACAAACTGAGAGCTTAAGAAAGCATGTGTCTTAGTGTTATCCGGTTATTACATTCCTCTGTATCCCCATTGTAATCACTTAATGAAGACCATTTGTAATGCATTCTCACGTCATGCTGTATTATTACAGCCTTGAATATGCATGTGTGTCACAGTTGCTTTGGCATCCACCTCCTAAGCTTCCTGTGAGTGCGTCCACAAACATGTGAGTGACAGATGCGACAGGTCAAAATATGCATTTGAAGCAAAATGTTGACTTTTGGTCCAGAGCCAAGTGTTTTTTGTTACTCAGATTTGTAAGGACATATTTCACTTTACTGTAGGCTGTGTGGTTTAGATCAGCTTCTGAGTAATGGACGTCAGGAATGTCAGATTTATCCAAGAAGGCTGCTTGATTCAAATGCAATGCCAGGGGAGAGAAATTTCTCATGCGCTATTGACTTTATTCGGACAGTACTAATCCTCAACAAGTGGCGAGAATTGGTGAGGCAATCTGTGGGTGGAGAGGCTCGCAGTGTGCAGACTGTCCGTTTATGTAAGATTTTGGTTCTGTGCTAATTTGTTGCGTCTACATATAGTCAGAAAAAAAGAGAAACACAGTCACATGAACTAAATGAGGCATCTGCTTGGCAGGGAGTTTAGATAATGAGGCTTTAGTTTCTCTGACCTGGGGTGTAAATGTCAGTCCCACCACAGGATATGAGATATGAGTGATAGCATGCAATGCTGGTGCTTGATGAGTCAGATGTTTGTCCATTTCTAATGCTTGTTAGGCCATTTAAACTGTCTTGTTTTTAGACTGAGATGCAACGTGACCCTTGTACTTTTTTGTTCTCTGTCTCTTGCTCTGAGTGCACCGAGCTGTGGAGATTTCTCAGCTGTCCTTTAATAATGACAAAGGAAACCATTTGTTTAGTGAGAGGAGTGTGGGAAGCATCAAGTTAAGAATGAAAAACGAGTTAAGGAGAAAGAAAATGACTCAATATAGAACATAGTTATGTCTGGCCTTGAAATCCTTGCATATAAAGGTGGCAAGTCAACTATCTATCCACGTGTAGACTTTACATTGCAAGTTAGGGACCGTTGTAGAGGGGAAAACAGTATCATAGCTACAATGTCATATGACATATCTATCAACATTACCTAGCAAATCCAAGACAAGGCTAGGTGAGCTCGTGAAGTGGCTACTAACAGTTATTCCCAGCAATCATCGTGGTAGAGATGGTTCAACTTTGGACTGATATTTAGCCCCTTTCTCAGTAAGCGAACATGACATGGAATCTCAAGATTCATATGATACCTATGATAACTTAAAAACTGAGGGCCTTCAAAAGACAGTAATGTTAATGCCAGATGATTTACCATCATTTTCAGATGGTTAAAAGTATGTCAGGTAAATCAAGAACTGAGGAGGAGAATCATTCTAATCTGGGTTGCACATTTTGTGCATTTTCATAAACCAATAACCATTAAAATCATTAATAATTATTAAGATATTAAATTCCCCTTTTTCTCTCAGGTTTTTCTTGTTTTTTTTCTCCTTACTTTTTCCTAATTTTTAGTTTAAGTTGAAGTTTCCTTATTCAACAAAGGCACTGCCTGACAAAATAATGTCATACATACGTACATACACTTTTAATTGGTTAAATTCTTACTAGCAATTAATGATTTATCATTAACTCACCTAATTCCAATGTTAAGATCATGGTGATCAAAAAGTCAGAGTCTATGTAAAATATAACCTATGATTTTATATTTCATTACAGTACAGTACAGTAAGCATTTTCACATTGTACAACTAAGGTGGTATGTTTTTAGGTTTGACTCATACCTTGGGAATGATAAATACTTAAACATATAGAAAATAATGTTCTCTTAAGGTTGATACTCTAAGCAGGCCTCATTGATCATAGTAAAAAATATTACACATTAACTGAAGGCTACAGTATGTTGAGAAAACAGGGTTGCAATGTGGTGATATTTCAATCTGTGCAGAATTACAGTAAGCACATATCACAAATTATTTGTACTAAATGTGGTATGAACAGTTCAATTGTGACTACCCTAATACCTAATCAGCACTACAGACTCATATATACAGTTATACAATTTCAAAAGATACAGATCAAGAGAGGAAGGAGTCCCACAGAGACTGCGTATATAAGGGACCCAGAGTTTTGTGCTACACCCCTGGTTGGACATTTCTTTCTCCTCCTGCTGTGCTAATGATCCTATGAGGTCATTTGACATTTGACAACTGTTGGCAGGAGAAAAGCCAGGGATAAGTATCCTTTCACCTTCCACAGTCACTTCAGTACTTCAACACTTACACTGAGAAATAGTGTTAGAGAAATGTTTACACTCCCGAGAGACTTCTGTCTGAACACCAGGCCGTATCGATTTATTATCATAGAGCCACATCTGTTACGGCCCAGCCAAGCATAAATCTCAGACAGTCCCTGCTTAGCCACAACAAACTAACCTGATGCACGGGCGGCGGCACGAGGAACGATAACAATTAATGCAGTTGATTAAGGTTAAGAGGGTCAATTCATTTGATAGTAGCTAATCTAAATGAATCTGTTCTGTTCTCACTGGCAGCAGAGAGCACAGCCAGGAACTCTATTATTCCCAATAATACCCTCACTCCTGGCTTTACCCATTTATGGACAGCACTTTTTTTCTCCTCAGGGTGCCCTCTTGGGATACAGTGTTTTGAATTCCCCCGGTGAGCTGGCTTGGCCCACATCTCTGTCCAGGATTGTGTAAACACTGTGGTTTTTTCCATTCAGACTAGAACAAACATCTGACCATCAGTCCAGCATCGCTGTCGGGGCTTCCTGGCAGACCACTTCATCTCCCTCCACTTTGGGCACAGGAGCCAGTGTCGTCGGTCATGTCTGTTATGTGCATAAGTGTCCCATTTCCAACTGAACTGGAGTGAACCCAACCACTGTCACAGAGCAGCGCCAGTGTCTTGTAATACCACACTCAAGCTATCGCCTTCCTGAAGGTATAATCCTACCTGGACACTATTATTCTAATGACTCACTGTTTGCAGGCTGAGAACAAATAAACATATATTCATTTAGCAAAACAGTTACATGATACAACACCTGCCTGAATCCTGTGGATCATTTTAAATTAAAATTGTCACTGTCTGTCCCACACACACACTCATATTCATATTCACATGCATGAATGGTCCATTGCCAGGTCCTTAATTCTCCAGTAACTGATACATTCCTTTGCCATGTGTGAGGAGGTTTTTCATCCGTCAATTGACTGATAGTGACTCTCGAAAATGAAACAATCAAGTGTCCTCACATCTGGGCTGGATTTCCTACAGCTAGCCAACACCAGATAACGTCAGGTCGATGTGTTTCTAATCCAAAAGCCTGGACCTCATTAAGACATTGTTTGAAATTTATATTTAAGAATCCTTGTCTTGATGAAGGATATGGGAAGCAGGCGTAATGTGGGAACAGGTTATCTGCTGCTGTCACCTTCTTCTGTGCAGAGGGAGTGAACTCTGAGGTGAAAGTGGACATTCTGGAGACCCTGGCATGCATAAGAAATTGTTGTTGTTTTTTTATTTGCAAAATATTTCACATTTTAAGGTGTTTAGTAGAAGTTAATTTTCTACAGAGACACGTATCTTCCAGCTGTGGTTAATAGCAACCATGTGGATGGAGGAGATATACATGCACAGAGAGGTGTGACTGAGTGCTTTGCAAAAACCCCACATTTGTTGAACCTTTTTCTCTTCACTTTATCAATTCTAAATCAATATTTAGCTGGGATTTTACAGGCTGGTAGAAGTTATTACAGTGGAGTGACGACATGCTTTCTTAACCCAAATACTGAAGCTCAGTAGTGGAAGAAGAAATATAGGTCTTTTACTTGAGAAAAAGTAAAAGTACTATTCTCTAAAAAATACTCCATTACAAGTTAAATCAGGGGTGGCAAATTCATTTTAGTTCATGGGCCCTATACAGCCCAATTTGATCTCAAGTGGCCTAGACCTGTAAAACCATTACATAATAACCTTAAAATAACAACACTTTCAATTATTTCCCTTTTTTAGTGTTAAAAGGTACAATTATATTCTTAAAACGCTCACAAGTAATGAACCATCTATTTACAAAATAGATGAACAGCCTGAGTTTTCTGGAGAAAAATAAGTGCAACTTCAACAGTGTCTCAGTGTTATTGTATTATTATTGATGCATTCTTGTGTAAGTAGCATTTTACAGTTGTAGCCGTGGGTTTGCTTATTCAAATTATTTTATGTAGGGGAGACTGGGGATGGTAGGAACATTTTGTGTTTGAGCGTTAGTATTAAACTTTGCTGCACAGTTTCCATATTTGTCTACTACAAATAAAACCCATTTGCACATTTTCTACACAGTCACGGATTATGTGAGTAAATGTTAAATTCAAATTCAGTGTTGAATTGTTACAACCTACCCCAGTACTTGGGTGAGTTGTAACACTCAATGGGTATAGATGTAACAATGAGAGGTAATTTGCTGGTTTAAGATCCACACAATCCAATTTATGAAGGAACTTTATTGAAGAACAAAGAATAAACATTTTTGATTAAAGTGAACAATTTAAAGTGACAAAGACACTTAGTGTGTGTTGGCTGTATTCCTGAATGTGTATGTGTCACGTAAGGGTTCAATGACTGTCACAGTCGTAGTGAATGTAGCCTGGGGTGCAGGCTTTGTGGGCTCAGAACTGACGTACCTGACCCACCTGTCTTTTTGCCAAGAGTTTGCAAAGTGTTACAAAAACACAAAGCAGAGATCCCCTTCACTTTAATGAACTGTTACAACCATCTCCACCCCAAGCAGCCATTACATAGCTAACTGTTTTAGCATGTGGGTGTGAAGATAGCATGAATGCAAAGCATCAAATTATACAAGAGGAACTGCTATGTTAAGTTATATAAGTCAACTCATTGTACAATGAATGCAAGACAAAAAGTCATCCTGATAAAAAAAATTAACTTCCTTACCTGAAAATCATTTTTTGGTTATAAAATCCACAATGCTGAGACAGAGACAAGCCACTGTGAGATCAAAAGGGAAATGTGAGTGTATGAACAGCTCTTTTCTGATTGCTCAAACAATTAAATTCTTACAACTAACCAGTGTTACAACACTCCCTGGTCTCCCCTACTGGCCATTTAATTTTGGACAGTGTATCATATTTTATAAGCTCATTGTTTTTTGTATGTAAAATCCTCATTTGCAAAGTAACTATAGCTGTCAAAGAAATGTAGTGGAGTATTATATGGCATAAAATGGAAATATTAAGTGAAGTATTAATACCTCTGATGCTTGAGTACAAACTTTCCACTGCTGCTGAAGGCACTATAAAGGATTATTCTCATTGCTCTGTCTAGTGTTATGAACCAAAAATAACCTTAACTTTATTATCCTGCAAACTGTGTCTTCTTCTCTATGGCAACTGTTTAAGTGTCAGTGCTGAGTGTAACATTCACCCAATGAACAATTTGGGTCAAAAGAAATAAACAAATCTCATTTTAGAGTAAGCCAATGTCAGCGCTGATGAACAATGTGTACACTACCCTTCCAATCTCGCTGGCAGATTAAGACTTCTGCTTTAGAGGCTGCAGATACGGACGAGAGCAGCACAGAAATGGATGAGAGGACCATTTGACAGAACAGCGAGAGAAATGTAACTTTCCACATCATTGCACAATTTGTTTCTGTTTTCTGTCATAACAAAAAGATCCCTTTCATCCAATATTAGTATGTTATGAAAGAAAGCATTTAGGCATTGTATTGAAATTTTAATCACATAATGTTGACATGAAATGAGTAATAGTACTTAAATCTTGGATGCAGTAAAAGTAGTGACTAACCGAGTCTTGTTGTGCAATAAAAGTAAGCACATTTTCAACTGACACCTCCCAACATTTGTGACTGTGAGCCCTGATGATACAGCTGTGAGACTCAGTGGATGTGATGGTGTAAAAAAAACAAATCACTTCAGTGTATTTCCATTGCTATACTGCCACCTAGTGACATTTTAAGGAAATATCAAAGATTCATTCTATACAGTTGTAAGTCTTTAGGGTATGTAGTCTGTACTATTTCTCCCATGAAATTGGAAAATATATCCTCACAAACAATGCACATCTTATAAATAACTAAATCAGTTTAAGATAATTTTGGATGAATGATACACAACACAATATGCATGATGACTTTCCAGACATTAAAAAAAAAAAAAAAAACATGAGAAAATGATGAACATACTCTTTATAAAAGATGTTGTGATGTTATTAATAACAATATTAATATCTCATACACATAAAATTAAAAGACAATTTGAGAACTTTCTTTGCTTATGGTAGTACAACGTAATCATTTGGTGCAAAAACATCACACAATTATCACAAAAAGTAGCAACACCTTAAGATTTCTTCCTCTTTTCTGATTCTTTTTGTGTGTGTGTGGAGATTTTCATTGTTGCCATATATTGTAAATATTATAATAAAGCCTTATCTGACAAATCTGTCATTTGTGATTTTGTGATAAATAAAATGGACTTGATTTCACATGTATCTGAAAATATGTCAGCAAGAACACAAACTGATTGGAAAGTTTGGTGAAAAGACGCAACATTGGCTGAAACTAAACCTGTGATCTTTGATTATACACTTGTGTGTGCACACATGCACATGGACATGTATACACAGACAGAGGAACATATGCACACACATACAATACATGTAAAATGATTGTTTATCATGTCAATATTGTAACTTTCATATGACAATGTCACATGTATGGGAATATCACTATTATGTACTCGGTTTAACTAATGAATTCTTGTTATGACCTCTGGAGAGGGGTGCAAATAAGCCTGGGCTAGAAACCCTACATGCAGCACATCTGTCATTGTAATCTGCTATAATGTCTCTTGCTTTGTCCCTGGCAAATAAATAAATAAACAAATAGCTGGAAAAAAGTAAAAATATATTTTTTAAAAGACTTAGGACTAATCAGTAAAACAAGTAGTTTTTGGTAAATAGTGCTTCCCTACAATTGAAAAACTTTAAATCAATCAAAAGGTCTAATATGAATAACTAAACCTCTGTGAATATAGTTAGAAACTGATTGTCCAGCCCAACAGAACAAAATTGACAAGTCTTCTGAATATTTAAATTTTTAGGGGTGTAACAATATATAGAGTATTGCATTACTGCAATAAAATAAAGTCAATATATACTGTGATATTATATGATTAATTATTTTATTTTATTAATTTATTTTACAAAATGATTGCTATTGACTGCTGTGTTGTTTTTGCTTTGCAGTTGTACATAATTCAAGCATTAATTGCCACAGATAATTTATTCCAGTGCACATGCTTAGGTCATTGCTGGCTACTGTTATTATTTAATATTTTTATGGTAATTTTTATGTTTTTTAATACTGTGATCATTATCATATTGTGCACTTTTTATCGTGCTATTATCGTAACGTGAGTTTTGGGAGGGGTTGTTTGTTTATTTTTGTTTGTTTTATGGCAATGTAAACGTCTGTTCCCCGCGCAAACAAAGCCACTTGAAATATGATCAAACTGAACGAAAGAATTGGGAGTTTAACTGCCCTCTTGTGTCAGCAGGCCTCCTCTGTCTGTTATATTCATGGTAATGTTGCAGTCGGTGTGGCTGCACAGTTAGCAGTACAGTGCTCTTTCTTGTCCTGCAGGCTGTAAACAATCCTGTCTGCTGCTCTCCCTCCTCCGTGCGTCTTACGTAACTCGCTAAGCCCCACCCCCGGCCTGGCTCTCACGCACCAGTTACGTCTGACCGTAAAAAATAGAAACTTCCAAGATGGCCGAGGCCGTGGACTCCATGCATTTCGCAGCAAACAGCAAAACAAATTCCCCTAAACCGTTGATAGCTAAACGGCCGCCGGAGAGCCGACCGCAGTCTTCCAGCGACATTTACCCTCCACCCCCGAAGAAGGTGCGGGTGGAGGAGAAGGGCCTGAAGCACAGGAAACTGAACGGAGAGGTGTGCGCAGGGGAAAAACACAACGGGAAGCAGAGTTGTGGGAGCCCAGCGAAATGGAGTTTCGGCCCGGCCAAGGCGAGCCACTCCACCGCCGCCGCGGGGCCAGCTACTCCCGCTCGGAAAATCTTCAAAATCAGCAACTTCCTCGCCTCGCCGCCCAAAGTGAAAAAGGCGAAAGAGAAGCGACACAAGGAGAAGGAGAAAAGCAGTGAAGCGCAGCGGAGCTCAGCGGCTGGTGTGGAGAGAGTGAGCCCTGCTAGCTGCCATACAAAGACCGAGAACGGCGACATGAAAATGCTACAGAGAGGTAGGACAACACACACAGCCTCCTCACCACCACACCACTCTGTTACACCAGTTTATACTCAAATTAAATACTGCATCTGAAGTTATACTGCAATAAAATGATTTAATAAACTATTACATAATTTTCTCTACCATAGGCCCCAGTATTTATTAGGCCCAGATGGTGATATATATACACGTGGAAATGTTTGTTCGTCAGTTATGTTGCTCAGCATGGATGTAGCAGCGTTTCACCTCCCTCTGTCTCCTCCTCTGCTCCTCTCAGATCACCGTGTGAAGGAGAAAGACAGGGAGAAGAAGAAAGAGAAGAATAAAGAGTGGAAAAATCACAAATTGCCACCTGTACATGACATTGCAAGAGAAAACGGGGAGGTGATTTCTCCACAGAAAGGTAGGCATGAAATGTAACGTTGACCAGATGAAATGGAAAGTATTACTATCATTATAATTGTTATTATTATCACTGTTGTTGTTGTTGTGGTTGTTGTTATTTGGGGAGAAATTTTAATTTCATGAATGTCTTAAAATTGTTTTTCCTGTGTACATTATTGGAGGTATGACTGAGGCAACTTAAAAAAAAAGTCAAACCAGAGCAGATTAGTCCAGCATGATTAAATATATGCTTTATTATAATATGTCAGAAATTTGAATGAAATATTATTTGTAAGAGGAAGAATGTCATTAATATAAAGTTCATGCAAACTGCAAAAACATTAAAATTAGGGACGACTCCATACCACTTTTTTATGTCTGATACTTGAGTATCTGCTGAAACCTACCTAATACTGTCTTTTTACTTCTCTTATACTGATAAGCTGTTAATAATACATTTTTTATGGATGCACTTTGCTTAACCTAGATATCTAAAAACATCATGCTCAAACTGTGAAACAATATCTTATTTCCATAAAGGACGAAATATGTAGCCCACAACATGACTCACTTATGCAGTACTAGTGCTTCTTTTTATTTAAACACAGAACAATAGCAGCATTTTTTATTATCTCTCTTTACAGCATGTTGCTCAAAGTTAAGTTAGGCATTTATGTGGTAGTTTAGGCTAATGGACTGAATTGGATTATACTTTTTTCCACGTGAATATCTGATTCACAGATTTTGACCAGTATTGAACCCATACCAAGTAGATTAAGGCATCCTTAATAGATGTATATTATATATTATGATATATTAAAGTCAATTAAAACACAGGATAGTTGAACAGATGTCCTTAAATATATGCAAAAGTTGCCAGAGTTCAAATGTAATTTCAAGGATATAAAATTGTTACTTTTAAGTCCCCACCTAGGCTACATAGGCCTCAAACGATAAGCCAAATTGTACTTTATCTATAAAACTGTCTTATCCTTCATCACAGAGTCTACAGAGAAGCCCAAAGCTGGTTCAGAGGAGGATCTCCTGCTGAAGAAACTCAAGAAGAAGAAGAAAAAGAAGCACAAAGATGGCGAGCGAGTGAAGGAGAGGCACAGCCGACCCAAAATGTACCATCGCTCATGCCAGACGGTGTGCTCAGGAGTGTCTATGTGTCTGCCCGAGTTCCTCAGTCGAATTAATGGGAACAACAGCATTAACAGCAGCAACCTACTCCACACCACTGCAGAACCACAACACCAACAGGATCCTCCTGTCACTGCCACTACCTCCGCCTCCATCTCCTCCATGGTCAGGGACAGGCTTGGCTACAGCTCCCCGCTGCACTGCACCCCGGCCCCGGGCCTGCCCGGCCTGGAGTTTGGCCACCTGATCCACATTGAGCAGCAGGCCAACGGCGGGGCGTCTGTGGTGCACGCCTACAGCGAGCAGCTCTCCTGTCTGTCTCCGGAGGAGATGCAGCGTTTCGCCCAGGAGTTTGTGACCCTGTCCTTCAGCGAGGACGAGGCCCAGGCTGCATGTTTTGTGATGGGAATCATCCACGGAGCAGCGTCCTACCTCCCAGACTTCCTGGACTACTTCTCCTACAAGTTCCCCAACGCGCCAGTGAAAATGGAGGTGCTCGGGAAGAAGGACATAGAGACGACTACCATGGTCAACTTCCACTCTCAGGTAAGATTATGTATTATTTTTCTTCTCTCTAGAGGACACACAGTGAGAGTGTAAGAGGACGCTGAACTGTCCACTTTGATTCTGTGATGTGTCAGTTTGTAGTCTGGAGGTGTGAGCAGCACAGACTCATCTGCCACAAGCTGAAACAACACATCAACAGTTTTACATGTTTTGAAGTTGTCTGTATGTCACTTTTTGTCCAGACTGTTGATGGGTAGAGCCTTTCACGCTGCCTCAAGCCATCTTTACTCCTGTGTTCAAAGTGTTTCAGCATCCAGGTTGTCTTGAGGAGCAGTAACACTAATGGTGTGTGTCACTTTGTTTGTCAGTTAACATAATGGTTTCAAGAAAAGCTTGTCTGTTGGGAGTGTTTGATAGTTACTATGGCACCTTTAGTTGATGTTGAGCTTTGATGTCGGCCTCCGAAGAGACTTCTGAAGAAAGTTTAATTGTCCATGAGTTCAAAAAGTTATTGTATGCTTTGTAAAGGGGACAACAACAATGTCTGCTATCAGGATGAGTGTTTCATGGTTGCCTTAGTTTTGTGGTAATAATTGTGTTTGGCTTTTGTTTTACACTTGTGATTGTCTTAAGGGTGTTGCATTAACTTGATTGTTTTTAAGAGTTTCTGATCACTTTCCTTTCATACTGAATAAGCTTTAAACATTTCTCTAATTTTCAAAGAACATAGTGTTCTTTCCTAATCTAAAGTCCTGTGATATGAGTTAATTTGACATGATATAAATAGGATTTTGCCAGTCATAGATCAGAAAATAAATTGTGAACACCAGCGCAGACTGCTCACTTTGAGGTGCTTTGTTTTCATAAAGCATTTATCTTTGATAGTTTGCAGAAAGCATCTTTCATGAAATTGCACAACATTAGCAATCAGAAGCCTCCAATTTTGTTTTTTGTTTTTTGGTTCACAGTGTTTTCCATGTGAGACTTAACAGTGTTTCCCACCAGAAATATATTAACATCAACTCTTATAGTAATGTACAGATGTCTGAGGAAGTATCAAGGACTTATTTATTAATAAAAAATATACAACTCTGATTCAAAAAACTTTGGGATATTGTGTAGAACGTAAATAAAACAGAATTAAATGATTTGGAAAAACGTTTCAGCTTGTATTCAATTAAATACAGCACAAAGACAAGATATTTTATGTAGACACTGATAAACTTGGTTGTTTTTTTATGCAAATAAAAACTCATTCTGAATTTGACAGATAGGTCTGGACTGCAGGTAAGACAATCTAGTAACTGAACTCTTTTACTATGAAACCACGCTGTTGTAACACCTGCAGAATGTGTCTAGGCCTTCCTGAAATAATCCTGCAAAAGACGCCTTCTGGATGGCAGCATATGTTGCCCCAAAACGTGTATGTACCTTTCAGCATTAATGGGGCCTTTACAGATGTGACAGTTGTCCACGATGCCATGTGCACTAACACGCTCCCATACCGCCACAATGTGGCTTTTCATCTTTAGCCCAGAGGACACCACGTCCATGATTTCTGAAAACTATTTGAAATGTGGACTCGTCTGGCCACAGCACACTTTTCCACTTCGGGCCCAGAGAAGTTGGCGGCATTTTGTTTTTTATGGTAGAGTCTTCACTTGCATTTGTAGTTGCAGTGATGAACTGTATTTACTGACAACAGGTTTCTAAAGTGTTCCCAAATCCATGTAATAATATTTAGGGCTGAACAATTCAAAGTATTATCAAAATCACAGTATGGCCAAGTGCAATATCAAAAGGAGGTTCAAAGTTTTGATAAAGCCAAAATCATCACAACATGCCACTATAAATGAAACAGTGTGGTGCTACAAAATTGCTTTGGCCTACAAATCATGTTCTTGAAACATAAGGGAACATGCTTGTGTGGGTTGGGCCGCAGCAAAAACCACGTAATCATTTTTATATTTTTTTCAGTGCAAACACAGAAACCTTCTCATTCAAATCGTGACTCATATCACAATTGCAGTATCTGTAAGGATAAGTGCAATATGATTTTAATTTAATTTTTTTAAATTATATATATTTTTGCATATTGTTCAGCACTAGTAATATTATGTATCCAGTCATCTAGGTTTTTAATGCAGTACTGTCCTTGTGCGTCCAGAAAAACTGTTAACACGTTATGTTTACGTCTTTCGAATCTGGGTTGTATTTACATCTTCCATAAACTAAGACATGATTACGAAATCTGATCCACCGGAGACAGCAATTAGTTAAATGATATTTCTGAAGTTAAAAAAGTCAGAAATTATGTCCACCATACACCCTAATCACAGTTTGAATTTGAACATGTTTTTAAAAACAGGGAGAATCAATTTAGGTCAGGAAAACCTAAAATTATTCAAGTGCAGGGAACACTCACTGGGAAGAAAATGTTTCCAGGGGGTCTCTCTCTCTCTCTGTTGATCGTACTGATACTTTGTGTGCTTTGTAATCAGATATTGCTCCAGCTAGTCTGGCATCATGACTTCCTCCGCTACCAACATGGGGCAGATGGTGCATTTCATCCTGCTGCTGTTCTCAATAAAAGCAAACTCAATACAACTGTCAGCATATTTTCTTAATTTAGCCGGTTTGGGCTCGACATCACTTGATTGTATGGACTGTGTATCCCAGCCGTGTTCAGTCCCCCTCGAGTTGTAACTGCCTGATTAATGACTAACATGACAGAGTTTCTATTGGCGCTAAGCTTACATGCCAAAGTCATGGGCACACTATTGCTCGTATTTCATTGCATAGCTCTTATCAAGAGCCTGAAATCCGCACTTTTTAATAACACAGCACAGTTTTATCGCAGTGTTTTGTTCCTCCAGGCTGTGTGTCACAGACCCAGGGGGTCTTCAGTTCTCACTTTGAGAATCGCCGCTTTAGAGCTTTCCAGCATCTTGTGATGCTGCAGCATGTTTTGACTTTTTTGTTTTCCTTTTTAAACAATTTTTATTGAAGTGGTAAACAAAGCCAAATACACTTTGAGAGAGGATATAGCCTAACAAAAATAACTATAAATAAAATTTTAAAAGGGTAAATGGCTCTTTGGGCATTTTTATGAACAACTGTCTCTTCCACGTTGGAGGTAGTTAAATACACGGCTTTATCAATTTTGTAAGCATCTAGTGTCAATATCTATCTTTGTTAAAAAGCTAAAATTTAACTCCTACTCACAGCATGATGCATCTCTTCATAGGGCTGAATGATTTAGAAAAATATCTAATAGCGATTATTTTGACTGATATTGCAGTTGCTGTGTGATTTACAATATTAGAGGGAATCATTTTCACACCATTATTGTGTGTAGATGATGTGTAGGCCATGACATATCTGCAGCATGACAATATTTTATTTAAAATGATATTTGGACATACATTTCACCTCCTGCGATTTGAAAATTGCAGCCATACATACATGATTTTGATAAATTTTAGATTAATTGTGCAAGCCTACTAGTAATATTTTCTTGTCTGTAATTCATGACATTTGTAACTTAGTAACACTGACACACGTCTCTGCACAGTTTTGTTCATGGTAACATAGTAACCAGTACCATGCGCTTGCATTCATGGGTTACATTGTCACTTGTACTTTGCACCTCCCTTTATTCAACATGTAGGGTATTTTACTGTTTTACTGTGTATGCAGTGGGAAGCATTAATGTCCCAGAGGGGCAGTTTGGCTCATAGACAGCAGTCAATGATGATTTATTGGAATGAATAAGAATAACAGTAAGCACAAGTACAGAAGTACATAACCAGTGTCATTGCTGTTGTCATCGTCACTCAGCCTGACTGTTGGGTAGTTTGATCTATCTTTAATGTTTGTACTATTCTAGAATTTACAGAATGTTGTTTTAGAGAAAATGTGTATATATTGAGATATGTAGCCTATATATATAGTTGTATATTGTGGCATAGCCTAAAAATATTGTGTTATTAAGTATAAGTCATATTGTTCAACCCTAGTAACCATAAACTGAAACTTGCTCAGGATTTAATCACCCAGATTCTGACACATAGGCAAATAAAGTTTTATGAGCTGTTCTGGTGCATCTTTCCTGCTTCATCAAATCCCACTCACATTGTTAAAGTGGAAACTTTAATGTTTACATTCGTATAGTTGTGTCTTAATGTCTGATGAGGGACCCATGTGACCCAGAGGTCTGATTTTGTTGTCTTCCTGTTTTCTACATTTGATATGATCTTGACTTAGATTTGAATCCACAGTGACTGAAAATCTCAGTTGGCTTTTTAATAATTTCTCTGTACGACTGCTAACAATAGCTCACCTTTAACTTGTCCTGTGTTGGCATTTGTCTCTCTTGGTGACTGTGAAGTGTGTTGGAGCTCCACCAAAGATGTCTTTGTATTTAAGGTCCTGTTAACTACCAGGCAGATTCTGATAGTGCTTTTAATGAGTGTTTTATTAGAGGCAGATGCACTGGAAATGTCACACCATTTATGTTAACACACTGTCAGGGCAAGCTTTAATTGTAAGATGTGTAAAACAGATGTATGTAGTGTTTATAAAAAGGTCTCAATTGGCAGTAAAGTACATTTCTGGTTTAGTTTTAGACACGGCAAATGAGGATATTTTGGTTATGGTCTGATCTGCCTTCTCTTTGGTCTC
Source organism: Lutjanus campechanus (assembly GCA_027495735.1). Taxonomy (NCBI): domain Eukaryota; kingdom Metazoa; phylum Chordata; class Actinopteri; order Lutjaniformes; family Lutjanidae; genus Lutjanus; species Lutjanus campechanus. Next base: position 19,394 of record JAJHUR010000299.1, read on the forward strand.
TCCTGCAGGTGAAGCGGACATATTCCCAGGGAACTTACCGTGCCGGGGCCATGCGGCAGGTCAGTCTGGTCGGGGCTGTGGATGAAGAGGTTGGAGACTACTTCCCAGAGTTCATCAACATGTTAGAGGAATCTCCCTTTCTGGAGGTTAGTGTGTTTATTATGTCTGCATATGTAAACACCTCTACAGCCAGTGGATGTATGAATGTCTGTCACACTACTCTGTGTCATCATGTAAGTTTCTCACCCCGTGTTTGTGCAGCGGACTCTGCCCTGGGGAACGTTCTCCAGTCTGCGGCTGCAGAGCCCTACTGAGAGCGACGACGGCCCCATCATGTGGGTCAGACCTGGAGAACAGATGATCCCTATGGCAGACATGCCCAAATCACCCTTCAAAAGGAAAAGGTGGGTGGACATGTTGAGTCTGTATATGTTTGTCAGTGCACAGGTGCTATCGTCTCTCTTGCACCATCATTTAAAAAAGAAGAGTTTGAAGTAAAGCCGATGTAGCAGCTTATCTTTCAACACCTCATGCCGTGTACAGGTGCTTAACCATGCCTTAAACATATCCTGACAGTTGTCAATAAATTATTTTCAGGTCCACCAATGAGATAAAGAACCTGCAGTATCTGCCCAGAGCCAGTGAGCCCAGGGAGATGCTGTTTGAAGACCGCACAAGAGCCCACGCTGACCACATCGGTCAGGGGTTCGAGAGACAAACTACTGCTGCTGTAGGTGTGCTGAAGGCAGTGCGCTGTGGAGAGGAGTGAGTACACACTGACATCTTTTTACCTCATCACATACAGCACACATATTCAAACACTTTTGCATAGATTACATCCTGACAGCTCTGTTGTCCAGATGACCTTTGGTCTGCTGCTATAGACGTTAAAATAGCAACACAACGTAATCACAGGTAACAGAATATTTCTTCAGAGACTTAAGGAAACAAGCATAAATGTACTGTAGCTGCAACCATGTTCATGTGTTCATGCATTCACACACACAACCTGGCAAACACTTGACCTACCTGGCATATTTCAGCCTCATAAATAGTAGGGTTGGGTGATTAAGTACATTTTATTTCATTTATGACTCTGGCTTCTAACAACTATGAAAACAAGATAATCAAGATTAAATGGTTGTGCCACATTCCATTTCGCAATGATGCTCTTTTTTTTTTTTTTTTATAAATCCCTTTCTT